>CM042247.1:3651150-3676150 GCA_023566225.1 Romanogobio albipinnatus | reverse complement strand
AATGAATATTTATGCTATTTCAGATGCAGCTTCTGTTCCACCTTTGCAGTGTAAAGATGGCTTTTAAAGACGTTATATTCTGACTACACAGATAAAACAATCTTACAACAATTTATGAATTATTTTAAAGGTGTCATGAATTTTATACTGTTGTCTGAGGTCAACTTATGACGTTTGCGTGGTTTTAAATTCAGAAACATCATAATGAATAAGTAATAGGCTATTTTCTAATAGGCTCTCTGAAGAAACGCTCGGTTTTGATGGGCGTGCCGCACTGAAGACTTGGAAGTAAACGCCCACGGCTAGGATTGGATAAGATTTGCATATTTAATGAGCTTCAGCTCCTCTCAGTACATGTGGGGATTGTTTTGAAAGCGTCTGGAGAAACGCTCACAGGACTCGCAAAATATTTCAAACCATCTGTAACAATGCAAATCCAGTCTCGACCTGTACCTTGTTTACAATCGATTCTGTGGTGAAATGAAGCGAACAAACACGCAATGTCTTACGCACGTGAGCTGGAGCCGGCATGTTTATTGCTCGGTAGCACGACCCGTTTAGCTCCACGAGTCGGTGGGCGGGGCTTGAGGCGGTGCTTCTGCATCCTATTACGTCAGTGATAGACATATTCAGAGATCTCTCGTTTTCTGAGCCTGGTGACAATAAAAGCTTTTCTTTGACTAACAAGGACGTTTTCAGCTCTGAAACTTACAGGATATTCTTATATCACGATTAACTTTTATATATCACTTTTAAAGGCTCAAAGTAAAGTTGATTTCTCAATTCATCACCCCTTTAATGCTTTTTATGCATTAGTGAAGCCTTCATATGATCTTAGCAGCATGATGAGTAAATTATATTAACTGGAATAAACTGAACAGAAAGGGAGCAGAGAATGTGACCAATCGTGAGGCCGTCCATAACTTGGGTCTAGCACGAGTGTAAGCGAACCTAAACATTTATTCTATTACATAAATATTTTGAAACACATTATAAATTAAAACTATTAATAAAATAATTATGAAATCTATAAAATAAGTATATGCCAACACTTTTATATGACCTAATAAATAAATATAGACTGTAAGCATTGAAATAAATGATTGTGATTTTTTTAATTATTATTTTGTTAATCTGTTATTTTAAATCTTCCAGAAAATAAGATTCAATATTTTTTTAAAGTGCAAAAACATAATTCATGCATTAGAGGGTTAAGAATAAATTCAATGATAAAATCATTTGCAATCACACCACCGGCCTCGCACCGTTCTCTCACGGCTCTCGCCCGCCCTGCTCGTCACACACAGAGACTCAGTTTCATGTCAGAGTCACGTATGATCTTACCGCAGTGTCTCCAGTTTACAGTGAGGATTCTCCAGAACAGCAGAGAGCAGCTTCACTCCTGAGTCTCCTAGATTATTCCCATCTAGATACAGATCTCTCAGGTGTGAGGGGTTTGATCTCAGAGCTGAAGCCAGAGCAGCACAACCTTCATCTGTGACACCAAAATTATACAACCTGTAGAGAACAATGACACACATTAAGTCTATCTCCAAAGCTAAACATGACCACTTAAACAAAATAAATACAGGGAGTGCAGAATTATTAGGCAAATTAGTATTTTGACCACATCATCCTCGTTATGCATGTTGTCTTACTCCAAGCTGTATAGGCTGGAAAGCCTACTACCAATTAAGCATATTAGGTGATGTGCATCTCTGTAATGAGAAGGGGTGTGGTCTAATGACATCAACACCCTATATCAGGTGTGCATAATTATTAGGCAACTTCCTTTCCTTTGGCAAAATGGGTCAAAAGAAGGACTTGACAGGCTCAGAAAAGTCAAAAATAGTGAGATATATTGCAGAGGGATGCAGCAGTCTTAAAATAGCCAAGCTTCTGAAGCGTGATCATCGAACAATCAAGCGTTTCATTCAAAATAGTCAACAGGGTCGCAAGAAGCGTGTGGAAAAACCAAGGGGCAAAATAACTGCCCGTGAACTGAGAAAAGTCAAGCGTGCAGCTGCCAAGATGCCACTTGCCACCAGTTTGGCCATATTTCAGAGCTGCAACATCACTGGAGTGCCCAAAAGCACAAGGTGTGCAATACTCAGAGACATGGCCAAGGTAAGAAAGGCAGAAAGTCGACCACCACTGAACAAAACACACAAGCTGAAACGTCAAGACTGGGCCAAGAAATATCTCAAGACTGATTTTTTTAAGGTTTTATGGACTGATGAAATGAGAGTGAGTCTTGATGGGCCAGATGGATGGGCCCGTGGCTGGATTGGTAAAGGGCAGAGAGCTCCAGTCCGACTCAGACGCCAGCAAGGTGGAGGTGGAGTACTGGTATCATCAAAGATGAGCTTGTGGGGCCTTTTCGGGTTGAGGATGGAGTCAAGCTCAACTCCCAGTCCTACTGCCAGTTTCTGGAAGACACCTTCTTCAAGCAGTGGTACAGGAAGAAGTCTGCATCCTTCAAGAAAAACATGATTTTCATGCAGGACAATAAAAATAAATAATTGAAATGGGTATAAATTTGTTTTTTGTTAAGTTGCCTAATAATTATGCACAGTAATAGTCACCTGCACACACAGATATCCCCCTAAAATAGCTAAAACTAAAAACTACTTCCAAAAATATTCAGCTTTGATATTAATGAGTTTTTTGTGTTCATTGACAACATGGTTGTTGTTTAATTATTAATGTTGTAAAATTAATCCTCAAAAATACAACTTGCCTAATAATTCTGCACTCCCTGTAAATAACAATGCTGTCAATATGAAATATATATAAATACTCATTAGTTCATGTTGTTCAAATTAGGGATGCACCGAATCCAGATTTTTGGGGTTTGGCCGAATACCGAATCCACTGGTTAAGATTCGGCTGAATCCGAATACCGAATCCTACTCCCACCTAGGGCTGGGTTTCGATTCAAATTTCAAGAATCGATTCGATTCCGATTCTCAAGATCTTGAATCGATTATCATTATTCGATTCGATCCGATCTGATCTGATCCAATCTTCGAGATTTAGAAGTGTTTTTGAAGAAAGCATTTTTTCCAGCAGTTACCTGAATTACAGGACTGTAGTTATGCAACATATTGATACTATTATTATAGACATTCAACTGCAAATTAATGGAGTATTGATGGTTGTAAAGAACAATCCCCCTTCTAGAGTGTTGATACAACTGCTTTCACAAACTTGCACTGGTGTAGACGACAGAGGACGCAGAGGTATATCAGCAGCAGTAGACCAATTATTTAGACGCGAACCTGATGTATTATTAAAAATGAAATTAAGAATTGACATTAAGATGCAAATGCACCTTTATTTTTTATTTTAATGATCAACATTTAGAACACATTTGGTTACTGGCTTCACAGTAAACAGACAACATTACACAGAATGTAAATACAATTTGAACTTACAAAACCTTTAGAACACAACTGTGTCACAGTTTTGTGTAAAACCTTCAAGTACTCCAGGTATAAGGTGTGCAACATTCGGCAGTTTGAAACAGGTGTTGTGCCGAAAACGGCACCCCTGCCGTGAAATGCACCCTTGTCGCGAGAACGCGCATTTGTAGATAACCGCCTTAAAACGAATAGCCTACCAATCATTAGCGTTCTCATTATATATCACATTTTACTCTCATTAAAGTCCAGATATTATGTAATTATGTATTATGTAAGATATATCAACATGAAGTAATCAAGACTGACTGTAATATTTAATATGCTTTATCAAAAGCACTGTATTTTCTTAGAATTTCCCTCACAATTTTAACAATAGTCCACTGTATGAAGATGTTTTGTGTATAATGTCACAGTTTAATTTATTTTGTATGAGTATGTATTATATATAAACACATATACATATATGTGTGTGTGTGTGTGTGTGTGTGTGTGTGTGTGTGTGTGTGTGTATATATAGGCTATATATACATACATACATACATACATTTATACACATGCATGCATACAATCAAACCAATAATTATTCAGACATTTTTGATTAAAGATAAAGTATTTTGCGAGATAATTTTTTTATTTGAATTCAGAAACAAGCTTAGGTTACATAATATCTGGACTTTAATGAGAGTAAAATGTGATATATAACGAGAACGCTAATGATTGGTATTCGTTTTAAGGCGGTTATCTACAAATGCGATTTCTCGCGACGAGGGTGCTTTTCACGGCAGGGGTGCCGTTTTCGGCACAACACCTGTTTGCGAGTCCAGGTTGACTATGTGCGCGAAGCAGCCGTCGTGGGTTAGCCCCGTAATCTCAACTGCACGGATCATATTCGCCGCGTTGTCAGTGACTATGGCTGGGTCTTTACTCAGCAGCCCCCACTCCTCCATAGCTTTGGTTAACATTTCAGATAGACTGACAGAGCGATGGTCCGTTTGAACTTCGGTTGTCTGCAGCACGTAAGACACGAGGTTCCAGAGCTCGTCCATATTAGTTGTTTTAATGTCCTTCCACCTCGCGCACATGCGTGAATTCAATGACGCGTCAAATTAAAATTCACGGGGAAAATGTAGGCCTATTATTAAATCGATCCTCTGAGTTAGGGATCGATCTTTAGAAATTAATATGAAAATCGATTCAGAATTGTTGAATCGATTTTTTCAACACAGCCCTACTCCCACCCTCAGTCCATTATCACAGTAAACACATTAAAAAAGTAAACAACGTCCACAGCAGTGTAGGGATGCTATTGACCATTTAACCGTTAACCGAAAGTAAGAACTTTGACCGATTAATACTATCAGTTAAACGGTTAAATGTTTTAACGTTTTTTTTTTATGCATCTGTATGCTTGAGTGTGTGTCTGTGTGTGTGCGCCTGTCTGTCTGTGTGTGTTCGTGAGTGTGTTTGTTCGTGAGTGCGCATGTGTGTGACTGTGTGTGTGTGTGTGTGTGTGTGTGTGCGCGCGCGCATGTGTGACTGTGTGTGTGTGAGTGAGTGAGAGAGAGTGTGTTCATGAGTGTGTATTTGTTTGTGAGTGTTTGTGTGTGTGTGTGTGTCCGTGAGTGTGTGTGTCCGTGAGTGTGTGTGTGTGTGTCCGTGAGTGTGTGTGTGTGTGTGTGTCCGTGAGTGTGTGTGTGTGTCCGTGTGTGTGTGTCCGTGTGTGTGTGTCCGTGTGTGTGTGTCCGTGTGTGTGTGTGTGTGTGTGTGTGTGTGTGTGTGTGTGTGTGTTTGTGTGTGTGTGTGTATGTATGTATCAGTGATGCGCGGGTTGATCCAAAATGAGCGGTCACCCGCGGTTACGAGTCATCCAAAATTTTTTTTAATGATATTCGGGTCACGGTCGGTCGGGTCGTCAATAAATCCTTATTTACCTTTTGAATGTTGAGCGTTATTAACTTTTGAATAAATGCTGACGCGGGACAAAATGCCGATTTCCCAACACGTTGAACTGAGCAATGCCATTGTACCATTTTAATAAGCTACTTTTAAATGCATATAGCTCCGAAAAGTCAGTTTTATGTATCACTGGTGTGTGTGCGTGTGTGTGTGTGTGTGTGTGTGTGTGTGTGTGTGTGTGTGTGTGTGTGTGAGAGAGTGTGTGTGTTTATGTGCGTGTGTGTGTGTGTTTATGTGTGTATGTGACTGTGTGTGTGTGAGCCAGACCTGCCAACCTTGAAGAAATTTTATGAGTACTCCTACCCCCCCGAAACAACCCCACCCCCCACCCCCGCCCGGGCGCCCAGCACACACCTGACAGCAAGAGGTTAAGGAGGAAAAAAAAAGACTATTTTATTGCAATACTCTCTTTATTTTACTTAAAATAATTGAAAAACCTTACTTAAACTCCATGTGTCCGTGAGTGTGTGTGTGTGTGTGTGTGTGTGTGTCTGTGTCTGTGTCTGTGTGTGTGTGTGTGTGTGTGTGTGTGTGTGTGTGTGTGTGTGTGTGTGTGTGTGTGTGTATCAGTGATGCGCGGGTTGATCCAAAATGAGCGGTCACCCGCGGTTCCGAGTCATCCAAAAATATTTTTAATGATATTCGGGTCACGGTCGGTCGGGTCGTCAATAAATCAATAGGTTACTGTCGTAACCCCGGTTCTCTGAAACATCGAGTGGAGAGATCCACCTATGGGAAGGGCATCCGTACCTGACCTCTGCAGAAGCATCCAATTGCACCAAGTCTGACAAGACAGGCAGGAGCGCGCAGCCAATGCCCGGTAAGGCCCCGCCCCTTACCTGCGGGCATATATAGCCTGCACGCGCTACTGTACTCCAGTAAGAATATTCGCTTCTCGTGCGGCAAGCGGGGCAAGGCTGGTGGATCTCTCCACTCGATGTTTCAGAGAACCGGGGTTACGACAGTAACCTATTGTTCTCTTTCATCATCTCGTGTTCGAGATCCACCTATGGGAGAGACATGGACAGCTCCCCGATTGCCCAATATACTCACAGTGAGGTCCTGTTAGCCAGAAAAAGACGGTCACCCCCAAGGGGGCGGTGCTTGACACGTCTCATAATCATGAACCCGCCAAACGGACGCACACACGTAACTGCGGTGTGCAAGCAGGACATGAAACGTGTGTGGCACACACAAAAGAAGGCAGGGTCAGGAAGACCCCACCCCCAAGACCGAATGTGCTACCGAGGTTCTGGTGACATCCAGCCTATAGTAACGCACAAACGTATGGGGAAAAACCCAACAGGCAGCAGAGCAGATATCCTGCAGTGGTACTCCCCTGAACAGAGCCCAAGAGGCGGCTAAGCCCCTCGTGGAATGAGCTCTGATGCCCCCTGGGGGGTTGCACTCCCTTCAATTCGTAAGCCAAAACTATAGCGTCCACAAACCAATGCGAAAGGCATTGTTTAGACAGGGGATCCCCTTTGTGGGGAGGAGCCCATGAAACAGAGTTGGTCACTCTTCCGGAAAGCACTGGTCCTAGCCAAATACGTCTGTAACGCACGGACCGGACACAGAGCATTCAGCCTTTGATCCTCCGCGGAGGAAAAAGGGCGGAGGGTGAAAAGCGGAAAGCTCCAACACCTCCGATGTGAACGCAGGAAAACATTTCGGCATGAAGGCTGCTTTCCACAACTTTCCGCAACATAACCGTCCCGAGAGGGGCGCCCTGTGCGTAAAAGTCCACGCTCTTCCAGTGGCGCAGAGCTGCAGCGCGGGTGCGCGTCACTGTCACAGAACGGCAAAGATCGTGTAACGGGCTGAAATGTAGTGACAAAACCCACTTCATGAACGCCCTCATTCTCAGGAGTCCTAGTGGCAAAACCTGGATAGATGGAGCCATAAGACCCTGTAGCCTGAGACATGTGCGATATTGCACCCTCGCCCCTTCTCTGAACTGCGACAGACAGTTCATCAGAGAGAGAACGCGCTCCTGAGAGAGACGCGCTCGCATGGAGACTGAGTTCAGCTCCAGGCCCAGGAATATCACATTCTGGCTGGGTGTAAAATTGCTTTTGTTCACATTCACCCTGAAGCCCAGAGATGTAATGTGCGCGAGCACGCGGCAGGTGTCCTGCAACACCTTTCCCCTTGAATCGGCTATGATGAGCCAATCGTCTATGTATGTCAGGATCCGTAGACCAGACATTCTCAGGGGAGTCAAGCCCGCTTCCGCACAGACAGGAGCTGCGAGGGCTTAGACTCATCAAACGGCAGGATCGTGAATTCGTAACAAATGCCTTGATAGGCGAAACGAAGACACTTCCTGTGAGGTGGATAAATGCTTATGTGGAAAAAAGCATCTTTCAGATCGACCGATGTGAACCAGTCGTTCCGTTTTATGGCGCGGGCGAGCGAACCATGAGTTAACATTCTGATATTTTATTTCCTCAAATGTTTGTTCAACACCCTGATGTTCAGAATAGGACGGGGGGAACCGTCCCTCTTTGGAACCAGGAAAAAACGAGAATGAAAACCCTGGTTTATCAGATTGGGGGGTACCACCTGAATCGCACCTTTGCTCAGCAGAGAGGAGATTTCCTCTTTCAGAACGCGCGCCGTGTTTTCCTCTGTGTGAGAAAAACGAACGCTGCTGAAAAGTGGGGGTTTCATTGCAAACTGCAGACGATAACCCTGCGATATTGTACACAATACCCATACGGGTGGTTCTGCAGCTCGCGAAGCAGAAACACGGCTCACAAGCGTGCCCACTCGCGCCGTGCTGGCTTCGTGTTTGCCCAGCTGGCTTAGTGTTTGCCCAGCTGGCTTATTTGTGATGCAATGACGCCCTCTAGTGGAGAAACTAGGGACGGCATGCGTGGGTTCAGATAGCTGTCCACTCTTTGCAGAGAAAAGTGCTTTCCCTGCAGAGAGAGGGTATCTCTCTGTAACGAATTAATATGATTCGTCTGATTTAACGTGTTTTTGTGTGTTTTGTTTTAGGGAAAACACTGGGGTTTGGGAAAACTGGGGCCGAAGCCTTTATTAGCTGAGTGAGGGGACACAGTATGTGCGGTGTGGTGACACTGCTTTTGCACTTTCCCTCACAACAGACCCCCTGAATGGGGGGGGAGACACACCCCATCCACTAAACACATAGGCTGGGCAGCCACGGGAGGGGGGCTTCCTCCAGAAGAAACCCTCCGTCTCTTGGACAGGGTTACTGCAGAAAGAGAGTTCAAAGAGCTTGTCGCTCGAGACACACCCCATCCACTAAACACATAGGCTGGGCAGCCACGGGAGGGGGGCATCCTCCAGAAGAAACCCTCCGTCTCTTGGACAGGGTTACTGCAGAAAGAGAGTTCAAAGAGCTTGTCGCTCGAGACACACCCCATCCACTAAACACATAGGCTGGGCAGCCACGGGAGGGGGGCACCCTCCAGAAGAAACCCTCCGTCTTTTAGACGGGGTTACTGCAGAAAGAGAGTTCAAAGAGCTTGTCGCTCGAGAACGGTTTTGATGAAAGTTACGTCCCGGGGCCGGGGAATTAGGCAAACGCGCCTGGCTAGGGGCCGCCTTCCTAAGAAGGCACAACTTGAAGGCCTCGTCCTCCTCCTCCTCCTCCTGGTCACATCCTACAAAGCAAAGCGCCATGGGGCGCCCAAAGGTTTGAAAGGCCTGACGAGCGTTATGGAGAAACGAGGTTGTAAACCGTGATGATATACTTCCATAATGCAGGAGAGGAAGATCCCTAGCTGTTGGCCCAGGTCGTCCAAAATTTCCGCCTGGTAAGCGGAGAGGAGGAGACATTTTAGGGCCCTAACAGCCAAGGCCGAGGATTGGCCTGGTGCACCGAAGCAGAAAACGGTTCATCAGGGCGAGCAGCCCTCCCTGGACTGGGTTGAGGTGCCTGGTGATCGCTCAATAGCGGGCGGTTAACCCATGCCGAGAGCCGCCATATTTTAACCTCCAGACCCGCGAGACCGTGTTTAAGGTCGAGCGGGTCGCTCCAGTAATGCCGTGTGTGCTTAGCGCACGCTAGGAGAACGTGAAAGTTACCTCAGGCCGAGGGGAGCTCCCAGCATTTTACCGTCGTAAATATCCCTCTCCTGGTCGGTGGCGCTCTGTGGAGCAGATGTTGAGACAAGCGGCCGCTCGCTCACACATCCAGGAAGATGGGTTGAGGCAAGGCTGCGGGGGCGCTAGCCTGGGGAATGCCAGAGGGCGGGATGGCCTCCTCGTCCTCTGATGGTGCGTTCACACCGGAGGCGAATGAAACGTTTCGCGCGAGTGATTTACATGTTAAGTTACATTTCATGTTAAGTCAATGCAAAGACGCGAATAGGCATTCTGCAGCGCAATTCGCGCGAATGAGAAGTCCCGCACGTCGTCATCACCGGACCCTGCCGGATCGTCGGCGAGCGGGGGGTTTCCCGCAAAGATGTCCTCTTCGGGGAACTCAGGATTGGGCTGGTCAGCCCAGACAAGAGCAGTCACGCCCCGGGAGGTCCCCGGTGGCGGGCTGTCGTCACTATGTCCCACTGGGTAGCAGCACCTTATGGTGGCGTCACAGGAGTAACTAGGCAGCACCAGGCAGTGACTGCAGTTCTCCGGATTCTCTATGGCCTCTTCCGCGTGCTTGAGGCCCAAGCAGACCGCGCAGAAAGGGTGAATATCATAGCGGCAAGAGCACCACACGCGGCCGGGCAGGCCCGTGATAAACTAGCCTTGGACTTGGTGCAATTGGATGCTTCTGCAGAGGTCAGGTACGGATGCCCTTCCCATAGGTGGATCTCGAACACGAGATGATGAAAGAGAACCTTATTTACCTTTTGAATGTTGAGCGTTATTAACTTTTGAATAAATGCTGACGTGGGACAAAATGCCCGATTTCCCAACACGTTGAACTGAGCAATGCCATTGTACCATTTTAATAAGCTACTTTTAAACGCATATAGCTCCGAAAAGTCAGTTTTATGTATTTTCTGAGAGGGGGCCGGATTTTTGTTGGGAAAGTCGGGGGAGAGACGCACACTTCGATTAGACTGGATAAACACATGCAGCATCTTAATTGTTAAGAAAATGAAACGAAATGAATGAATAAATCAAGACTGTATTACATAACACTAGGCTATATCATACAGCATTCAGAAAAAGAACAGTTTGCGCTCCTAAGGGCTTTCACACTTTTCCAAAAGTGGGCCTTCTCTCAGTTGACCTGCTGATAAATTCTTCAAGCCGGGTCGAAACATAAACATCGCGTTCATCAATAATAATATGCATCTAGAGCTGAAATGGAAAATGATGGGCCGCCTCAAGAACGGCCTGCTCTCGCCGCTGCACCTCTGAGCGCACCACGTCAGGGCCTGAAACATTTTCTCAATGGCCCAATGACGCTACGATGAGCATTTACTACTTTTTAAAAATGCGGGTCAGGAAGCGGGTCGGGTACAATATTTTTTTTTTTTTTTTTTGCGGTCCGAGTTGCGGGCGGGTTAGTTGAAAACGTCGGTCAGGTGCAGGTTGTTTATACATTGACACGCGCATCACTGGTGTGTGTGTGTGTGTGTGTGTGTGTGAGAGAGTGTGTGTGTTTATGTGCGTGTGTGTGTTTTATGTGTGTATGTGACTGTGTGTGTGTGAGCCAGACCTGCCAACCTTGAAGAAATTTTATGAGTACTCCTACCCCCCCGAAACAACCCCACCCCCCACCCCCGCCCAGGCGCCCAGCACACACCTGACAGCAAGAGGTTAAGGAGGAAAAAAAAAGACTATTTTATTGCAATACTCTCTTTATTTTACTTAAAATAATTGAAAAACCTTACTTAAACTTAAAACTTTGCATAAAAAAAACCCTTGTACACATTCCTAGTGTATTGTATAATATAAAATAAATGTATATAAAGATTTACACTGGCAGCTCAGCTGTATAGCAGTATTTAAGTATGAGATTGAATGAATAAATGTAAAGATAAAACACCACATAGACTTCACTATAAAATCTACATTGATTCTTATTAAAGCTACTGTATAAGTTCTTCAGTTAAGAGCAGTGAGGGATGTTCTCTTTGTCTTTTGTTGTTGTATTAACATTAAAGAGATTTTATTTTTTTTTAACTTTCATTTTTGAGTGAACTGTCATCGAGAAATGAATACAGGTTATGAACAATATTAGAGTGAGTAAATAATGACATCATTTTAGAGGTGAACTGTCCCTTTAAGCACAGCGTGTTCACTATAGGCTGCGCTGCTGTAAGACCTGTGTGCATCTAATATACAGACACGCCGATTTTACTTTCACTTTAGACATAACCGACTGTGTTTGTGTTAACCTTGTGTATTTTACAGTATTAGCGCAGTAAGACGACTATTTAGTCCAGTAATCGCGTGTTTGACATGCGTTTAGAGTGCGCGCTTGGCCTTCATTCACGCGCATATTCACTGTTTTAACATGTGCTTACATGTGCTTACATGTTAAAACTGCATATGCACGTGAATGAAGGCTTTAAAACGCATGCAAATAATGAACTTTGGTGATTGTGAATGACTATAGTGTTCCGTGAGTATAACTCTACCACTAACGTGTGATGTGAATGTATGTCGCGTTGTTCAGTATATTGGGATGGAGGCAAATGATAGAATTTGTAGGAAAATAATTAATTAAAATGCAAAACCGAAAAACCCGCAATTCACAAGCAATTGAGAATTTTTAATGTTCATAGATTCAATTAGGCTTAAAAAAAACGCCATAACTGTTCCCTTTACCGTTCGTTAATCAGCACGTGTCCTGACTAAAACCTTCTAGATTTCTAGCCATTCCACCGCTTTAACTGCCCTCAACTATGGAAGGATAGGCTAGCCTATTGACACTATGAACGTTTTCTTATCATCCTTTTATTTTTAATATCATTATGTTTCGGGGGGTGGTGAATATTTGTGTGTGGTACTGTATTCGTTACCCGTTGCGCCTTGGTGACTGATGTCGATGTCCGTCTTGCACAGAACGCGTGATTAGGTAGCTTGGACATCTGGAGGCAAGGCCATCTCTCCCGATAGCTGTCAATAAAGCGCTGTGATTTCCGAGGCTTTTTTTAGGCTGTTCAGCCATGGCCTGCTTGAGGCACTGAATTGAATTGAACGCTATGCGCGTTCAAATCAATTCAGTGCCTCAAGCAGGCCCCGTGCGCGACTGGGGGTGGGGTGTTAGAGGGTTCAAATGCAGCGCTCTGATTGGCCAAAGCTTTTCACTCCACTTACACTTACACGCTGTGGGTCAGCGGCAGAATCAACGTCATAGATTGCATAGAAACTGAAACTGGCAAAATGTGAGATGCATCAAAATGCGTACCCAGAGAGCAGCAAATCGTACAAGCGTACTTAAGAGTCAAAATGCGTGCAGAGTACGAAAAATGCGTACATGTTGGCAGGTCTGGTGAGCGTGTGTGTGTGTGACTCTGTGTGTGTGTGACATTTTCATGACTTTTAGGCAAATATTCATGACCTTCCATGAAACGTCTGTGTGTGTAAAATAAGAATAAAATCCATGTTCAAATGTCAAATCACAGCATATCTGAACTAATTAACGACAAGCTCTGTGGTTTAATACACAATAAACGCTGACACACCAGTGAGACGGTCAGATAAAACACTGACCCTAGCAATGGATGAACACACATCAATGGGAGGCAACAATGATAAATAAGTGAATAAAAGTGTCCAGTAACACTGACAGGAACTTCACAAGGTGGCAGTGCCAGAGACAAACTTTAGGAACACAAAACTGGGCAACTAAGAAGATTTTACAACAGCTTTGCCTCCTATTGACCATCATCTCACTGGAAAACCATCAGTCATTAACAAGATAACGGCCCTATTTGAGTTCCCCAAAAACAGCCGAGTTTATGTTTTAATTTCTGCAGTTTACACCGATACAAACTGCGACTGCCAGACGTTCCCCAATGCCAGGGTCAGAAATGAACTTTTCCATTACGGGGCTCCTTGCGATTGATTTCCAGGAGCATTTTATTCATTTATAAGTGCAGTTTTGAATGATTACCTGTGTTGTCGTTTGTCAAATACTTCAATGTAACCAATGACTTAAATCAATGAGAATACTATATAGACTGTTAACAATAACTAAAGCCATCTTTACACTGCAAAGGTGGAACAGAAGCTGCATCTGAAATAGCAGAAATTTTTATTTACAGACGGTTTAATGTTACTCAAATTATAAAATGAACATTTATGCTATTTCAGATGCAGCTTCTGCTCCACCTTTGCAGTGTAAAGATGGCTTTTAAAGACGTTATATTCTGACCACACAGATAAAACAATCTTACAACCATTTATTTTAATTATTTTAAAGGTGTCATGAATTTTATACTGTTGTCTGAGGTCAACTTATGATTTTTGCGTGGTTTTTACATTCAGAAACATCATAATGAATAAGTAATAGGCTATTTTCTAATAGGCTCTCTGAAGAAACAGTCGGTTTTGATGGGCGTGCCGCACTGAAGACTTGGAAGTAAACGCTGTAAGATTATATTTTTTAATAAAGTACATTGTATTTAGCATTTAAGGTATAGATAATGATTCTGGGGTTTCCAGCAGGAGATTTCCTGCTGGGCCTGTTTTACAGTGATCATTTGAGGTAAAAAGGAAGATTGTTGAGTTTCAGCAGAAGATTCCTGCCGGACCTTTTTTCAGACTCTCACCGTCGTTACCTCTATGCGTTTTGAATAGTTATGCTGATTAGGAGTAGGATTGGTGATACTATGTCTGGGCGGGTTTTTTCCAAAACCTGTGTATTTAATTTACATGCTTTGTTTCAATCTCTGTAATCCCTCCCTCTTGAAATGTATATAACCTATCAGTTTAGACTGTTTGAGTCAGACTCTATTCGGACGACCTGCAGCACAGAGTGTTCTCATTAAAAGAATAACTTCTGTTTGAATCCCGAAGTCTCCTGGTCTTCACTTCTGAAGTTTTCCTACACTTTAGAAGATAAAAGTTCACAACAGTTTTGGTGCCCGTGACCCGGATAGAGCTCCTCACCTGAACTCCAGAATCAGATTGAAACTTCAAGCGCAAAGATCTTCCTACGTTCCAGACTGGAATCCAGAAGCGAAACTTCCAGCTGAACAAAGATTTCCAGACTGAATTCTTTCTGTACAACCAAGGGTTGGTGAGTGTCACTCTATCCAAAAGAACCTTTAAGACCAGTACAAATTTGTTATCCTCTGCACCATCAGAGAAGAGTTATCAGACAGCGGTAGGGTCTGGTTAACTAAAGGTATCCTCTAAAAAGTTTGTTTTAGAGATGAAAGTTACCCTCTGTTTTCAGGCAGGCAAGATTAGCATTCACAAGCTAATAGTTGTTTAGCCTTTGTTTTGGCAGGGAAGAATTGTTCAGCCTCGGTTTCAGAAAGGGAATATTAGCATCACAACCTAATAATTGTTTGCCTCGTCATAGAGAAGGTTAGCATCACATGCTAATAATTGTGTTTGCCTCTGTTTTAGGCAGGGAAGATTAACATTTAGTTAATTTTTGTGTTTGTCCTCTGTTATCCTCTAAAAAAGATTGTTTTAGAGATGAAAGTTACCCTCTGTTTTCAGGCAGGCAAGATTAGCATTCACAAGCTAATAGTTGTTTAGCCTCTGTTCAAGCAGGGAAGATTAGCATACAGGCTAATTTTTGTGTTTGTCCTTTGTTTGTTTTTTTGTGTTTGCCTCTTCATAGAGAAGGTTAGCATCACGTGCTAATAAGTTGTTTGCCTCTTCATAGAGAAGGTTAGCATCACGTGCTAATAATTGGTTTGCCTCTGTTTTAGGCAGGGAAGATTAACATTTAGTTGATATTTGTGTTGTCCTCTGCTTTGCTAAAAAAGTTAACAATAGTTAAGCTGTGTTAACAAGGCTGTTGATCAGAGAAGTCAGTGTTTGTGAGTGTGTGGTAACAGAAATTCATAAAATGTTTAGGAAAAGTGCTAGACTAATCCCCACAACTAAAAAAGGTGAAATTCCTACTCCTTTGTGGTCAGAAAGTGAATTCAAATAATTGTTAGGAGTGCAAATGGATTTAATTATCACAGAGAAAGTTAGACAACAACTAACGCAGAAATATGAGATCCATCCAGACAAGACTTGGTCGGTTGATGAATGTAAAAAAGTGCTTGGAACATGTATTCGCAAGAACAATGTGAAAGGCATTATTTGTTGTCACAGAGAGTTTGGTTTAGCGCTAGCTAGACAACAGTCTCAGAACATCTCAGAGCTAGAGAAATAGAACAAAGAGCTCTGTGCTAGAGTAGGATCTTTGACTGAGAAATTACACCTCAACAAAGCTGTAGAGAAAACTGATGTGAATGAAGTTAGTCAGACTGATAACGTTTATCCTGACTTGAAGCTTTCTTTGAAACAGATGTAGCCATTCAATCAGTATCTGATGTGCCTGTTGATTCAGTGAAATGTGGCGCTAAGAGAACTCAGAGATTCCTGAAGAATCTCAGAAATTTGAGGAAATTGAAAATATTTCTCAACCTGCTTACTCATGTGTCACACCGCAAAGTTGTTCCTCCACCAACAGGGATAGGATAGGACACGGAACAGTGAGGAGCCCAAGAAAGAACCGAATGCAACAGGCATCGGGGGCCGATCCTTGGGTGAACATTCCCTCGTAGGCATTCCCACACTAGTCCATCCCTACCTCACTGTTTTCTTTAGGTGTCGCAGAAATTAAGAAATAGGGAAAGAAGGAACAACAATAACGGACTCAGATTGGACAGATGAGACAACCCTAATGTTTAACGTAGTGTTTTGAAGAAATACTGCTCTCTGTTTTTCTGTTTTCTGTCTTACAGTGTGCAGATAAAACTTGATGGCTGTCCCCAGATCCATATGCAACAACAGTCTCATCTGCATATGAAGACCCAACCTCCAGGAAACAACTAGATCAACTGCAGAGACTACAACCAACAAAGAAGAAAAAAATACACAACGCAGAGAATCAACTACGGGCACTTCAGTCATCACAAGACAGTCTTGATCTTTCAGCAAAATTACATCAGATGACTGAAGATAATTTCTTCATGGTTCGGAAACCTGTTAGGTAAACAAAATAACTCGGAAGGACTGTTCCAACCACAAAAGAACATTGCCCGTAATGAACTTCACGGACCTTAATTGCATGTTTGTTTCTGTGTCAACATGCAATTACAGATGAACAACACAGAGCAAGTGAAATGTGCCTGTAACTTTTTCCAAGTTACATGACTAGAAGATGGGGTTTATGTTAACAAACATAAGCTATAGAATGGACTGATGAAGGTTTAAACTTGTATTTTTGTGAGAGTTATTAAAACTCTCAAAGGGGGGAATGTAAGATTATATTTTTTAATAAAGTACATTGTATTTAGCATTTAAGGTATAGATAATGATTCTGGGGTTTCCAGCAGGAGATTTCCTGCTGGGCCTGTTTTACAGTGATCATTTGAGGTAAAAAGGAAGATTGTTGAGTTTCCAGTAGGAGATTCCTGCCGGACCTGTTTTCAGACTCTCACCGTCGTTACCTCTATGCGTTTTGAATAGTTATGCTGATTAGGAGTAGGATTGGTGATACTATGTCTGGGCGGGTTTTCCCAAAACCTGTGTATTTAATTTACATGCTTTGTTTCAATCTCTGTAATCCCTACCTCTTGAAATGTATATAACCTATCAGTTTAGACTGTTTGTGTCAGACTGTTTCGGACAACCTACAGCACAGAGTGTTCTCATTAAAAGAATAACTTCTGTTTGAATCCCGAAGTCTCCTGGTCTTCACTTCTGAAGTTTTCCTACACTTTAGAAGATAAAAGTTCACAACAACGCCCACGGCTAGGATTGGATAAAATTAGCATATTTAATGAGCTTCAGCTCCTCTCAGTACATGTGGGGATTGTTTTGAAAGCGTCTGGAGAAACACTCACAGGACTCGCAAAATATTTCAAACCATCTGTAACAATGCAAATCCAGTCTCGACCTGTATCTTGTTTACAATCGATTCCGTGGTGAAATGAAGCGAACAAATGCGCAATGTCTTACGCAGGTGAGCTGGAACCGGCATGTTTATTGCTCAGTAGCGCGGCCCGTTTAGCTCCACGAGTCGGTGGGCGGGGCTTGAGGCGGTGCTTCTGCATCCTTTTACATCAGTGATCGACATATTCAGAGATCTCTCGTTTTCTGAGCCTGGTGACAATAAAAGCTTTTCTTTGACTAACAAGGATGTTTTCAGCTCTGAAACTAACAGGATATTCTTATATCACAATTAACTTTTATATATCACTTTTAAAGGCTTAAAGGAAAATTGATTTCTCAATTCATCACCCCTTTAATGCTTTCTATGCATTAGTGAAGCCTTCATATGATCTTAGCAGCATGATGAGTAAATTATATTAACTGGAATAAACTGAACAGAAAGGGAGCAGAGAATGTGACCAATTGTGAGGCCGTCCATAACTTGGGTCTAGCACGAGTGTAAGCGAACTTAAACATTTATTCTATTACATAAATATTTTGAAACACATTAATAAATTAAAACTATTAATAAAATAATTATGAAATGTATAAAATAAGTATATGCCAAAACTTTTATATGACCTAATAAATAAATATTAGACTGTAAGCATTGAAATAAATGATTGTGATTTTTTTAATTATTATTTTTTTAATAATATTTTATTATTTATTAAAAATCTGTTATTTTAAATTTTCCAGAAAATAAGATTAAATATTTTTTTAAAGTGCAAAAACGTAATTCATGCATTAGAGGATTAAGAATAAATTAAATTATAAAATTCACAGTGTGACGTGTAGGTGACGCTCATTTGCAATCACGCCACCGGCCTCGCACCTCTCGCCCGCCCTGCTCGTCACACACAGAGACTCAGTTTCATGTCAGAGTCACGTATGATCTTACCTCAGTGTCTCCAGTTTACAGTGAGGATTCTCCAGTACAGCCGAGAGCAGCTTCACTCCTGAGTCTCCTAGATTATTCCAAGACAGATTCAGATCTCTCAGGTGTGAGGGGTTTGATCTCAGAGCTGAAGCCAGAGCAGCACAACCTTCATCTGTGACACCACACTTACTCAACCTGTAGAGAACAATGACACACATTAAGTCTATCTCCAAAGCTAAACATGACCACTTAAACAAAATGATTAAATAACATAATGCTGCCAATATGAAATATATATAAATACTAGGGGTGTAACGGATCGCAGTTGATCCGTGATCCGTACGGATCACGACCCACGGTTCGGCACGCACGTGACCCGCGGATTTATTGCGCTTTTTTTTTAACTTGTGGATTAATCTGAATTGTTTAGCGATCGCACTAAAAGACAGTTTTTCTGCCGATATTGCTTTTTAAGTGATCTCGTTTAAACCTTTAAACTCGCGGAGTTTCAGAGAAACACGTGTGTTCACGTGAGCAGGGCATGTTAATCAGTCAACCGTGGCTAGCGGAGAAGTAGAAGAACTTGAAAAGCCTCCCGCATTATTCAAATCGCATATATGGGAGCATTTTGGCTTCCCCGTAAAATATAATGATGACGGAAGAAGGGTGGTGGGGGCACTGTGGCACGAGAAAGCCGTATGAAAGTGGCGCATACATCGAGCATGGCACCTGCTGATGCCCGTTTCACACATACTCCGTTTGCAGTGGGTATGGGGTGCGTATGTTTTCCGTGCCCGGCTTCGGTCCGTCAGTGCGTTCCAGGAGCGTGTGGCCGTACAACAGCTGTGCTGATCGTTTCCGCACAGAGTCTATTTTTTGATGTGCTGGCGCTGAATTAAAGTGACAGCGCATCCGCATTAAAACAAACATGTATCGATGCGAAAATCTAGTAATTCCACCACAGATGCATATAATATAACGTATACTCGGTTTTAAAGTAAACACATGGCTTTTTGCCTCGAGTAGAGCAAGGAAAACGGCCTTCAAGTAAACAAGGAGAAATAATGGAGCACCTGTCCTTTCTTGGAGGTGGAAAAACAAAGTTCTTTATGACCTGCAGGATTTCTTGTAAAAAAAATTAAAAACGAAAGAAAAGCATAAGTTTTAATTTAAAATGTTTGTTATTTTAACATAGTCTATTGTCTGTTTTGCAATTTGCATGAGCAACGTAATATTTACATCCAAAGTAGGTATTAAGGCCATATAAATATAAAGTAATGAATTCAATAAAATGTTGTTTAAGTGTAGTGCGTTTAAACATGATATCTATAAAATAGTGTATAGGCCTACAAAGAGAATTGCAATGCTGACAAGTGTGAGAGGTCTACTCTCTCCCTGAGAATGTTGACATCCTAATCTTTAAAAAAAAAAAAAAAAAAACCTCAGGCCCATTTTCATGTCTCAGGTTGTTTTTATCCAAATTTGATTTATTCAGATGGTTATTTATTTTATTTTTTTTAACACCAAAAGTTCCTTGTTAACTTATAAACCATATAGGTTATGTTAACACCAAAAGTTTTCATGTAATAAATGGAAAGCAAATAAAAATAGTCTCCTCCCCCTTTTATTCTGATCCGAAAAATTATCCGATCCGTGACTCATGATCCGAAGTCGATCCGAACCGTGAGTTTTGTGATCCGTTGCACCACTAATAAATACTCATTAGTTCATGTTGTTAAAATACATCAGATAGGATTAGAGGAGAGAATATACAGTTTGTGGAAAGTCCCATAAAACATGGAAACCCAATGTGTGTGTGTGTGACGCTGTTTGTGTAACTGTGTGAGAGACTGTGTGTGTGTGTGTGTGTGTGTGTGAGAGAGACTATGTGTGTGTGTGTATGACTGTGTGTGTGTGTGTGTGTGTGTGTGTGTGTGTGTGTATGACTGTGTGCGTGTGTGACTGTGTTTCACTTTCAAACACAAGCGAAGATATTTTTATAAAAATAGAGATTTCTGTCCCTCCATTTAAAGTCCATTCCTCACAAACTTAAAAGATCAAAAAATGTCATAAAGGCATCGCAAAAATAACCAATCAAGTGTCTGATCCAAATGTGTGTGTGAGACTGTGTGTGTGTGTGTGTGTGTATGTGACTGTGTGCGTGTGAGAGACTGTGTGTGTGTGTGTGTGTGTGTGTGTGTGTGTGTGTGTGTGTGTGTGTGTGTGTGTGTGTGTGTGTGTGTGTGTGAGAGAGAGACTGTGTGTGTGTGTGTGTGTGTGTGTGTGTGTGTGTGTGTGTGTGTGTGTGTGTGTGTGTGTGTGTGTGTGTGTGTGTATGTGTGTGTATGTGACTGTGTGCGTGTGAGAGACTGTTTTTGTGTGTGTGTGTGAGACTGTGTGTGTGTAGACATCCCAAGTCTCCTGTAAGTTCCGGGAGTCTCCCACAAATTGATCAGTCAACCAATCAATTGTCAGTGTGGGCGGGCTTTTATCTCTTCTCTAGAAACAAATGACTCAGTTCAGTGTATCTAGAAACTTGAGCAACATGACTACGCAAAAGTGTATCCTACCCCTGTCTTATCAGTCCTTCCAGAAAACTGCGGCTTTTTTTGTGATTGTTGCGGGAGAACGAACTCCAGAGGACGGGGGGAATCGCCATCAGTCGTCAATTGTGAAATGTCATCAGTTGCTGCCAAGTACTGTTCCAATTCAAAGTTCACATCCAGCCAAGTACAGTTCAAATCCCCGGATGTGTCCTTGATCCGCCCCTTTTATCGAGGATGCATTGAGAGGAGACTTGTGGACTTCAGACAGACCGGTATCCCAGAATGCATCTTGCACCAACAAGCAAACGTCAATAGCGGATGAGAAACCCCTCGTCATTTAAAAATACTACTGTTAATGTTTCACAAAATGTAGTGTTAAGACTTTTTCAGGCGAGAATGTACTTGTTTTAAGCTCAAATCTGTGGTTTATTTATAAAGAGAGCGCCTTTTTGACAATTTGATCTGGCGTTTTCGGAGTTGTGAGCTCCAGTGGATCAGCGGCGCTCAGCGGGCGCTCTCCCCGCCGAGAGCAGCCTTAACACGGCTAGTCCTTCTGACGCTGCCGCTGGCTCTGATGTCTTCAGATATAATTCGTCTTCTAACGGCCGATCTTTGGTCTCATGAATCTATAATTTGTTCCCTGGCAAATCGTTTTGACTGAGGGCAAAGTGAAGTTTCATAACTTTATATTTTTAGGCTATTAAACACATAAACTGACATTTAACAAAAATAGACTGGGTTGTGTTTTATGTCATAATTAATTTTATTACAGTGATAATCACACTTGTCTGAACCACATATTAATGGGTTTTTTTTTTTTATGTAAACGAAAAGAAGCAGGGTTTTAAATATTTCGTTTTGTTATAAATATACTTGCAATAACATTTCCTGCACTACATTTGTGTGGCTATAATATGTTTAATATTTTTTTACTGAAAATGAAAAGAGGCAGAGTGGTGTTTTATCATATTTTTGGTTTTATTGTAGCCTAAAATATCCATATATACACTGAATAACACTATCAAGAACGCTGCTGTTCCATTAGCAGAGTACCGGACTATTGTCCTCCCGTCCTCGGGAGTTCGTTCTCCGGAGTTGAACTTGGCGAGCCTGAATTAACTCCACGGACGCAAGTCAGAAGTTGGCGAAGGCCTACTTGGTATAGAGAAACGTATATTTTAGGCTACAATAAAACGAAATATGTCATAAAACACCACTGCCTCTTTTCATTTTTTTAACAAAAAAATCTTAAACATATTAGCCACACAAATGTCGTTCAGCAGCTACATTGATTATCTTATATATTTATAACAAAACGAAGTATAAAACACAACCCTGCCTCTTTTCGTTTAGATTTAAAAAAAACAATAGGCCTATATTAAACATTAATATGTGGTTTAGGGTGAGCAGATTTCTGAAATGGAAACCGGGGACATTTCCTATTTGAGTGGCCAAAATATCACTAAAATCTCATTTGTTATTATCTTTTAATTAAAAAACGGGACAATATATTTTAAATGTTTTTGTTTGTTTATTTGTTGTTCTTGTTGTGGACTCTCTATATTATTATTAACATTAATAATTATTCTGATTTAGTTTGATTATTAGGATTTTTATGTGGTTTTAATACAATTCAAAATAAAACAGTTAATAGTTGCCATTGTAAATAACAAGCAGTTCAAAACAATATTATAACATAAAAACACATTACAAAAATAAAACATAAATATGATAAATAAAACTATTTAACAAATATTTTAACATTTTATAATTGTATTTAATATTTAAATTTTCACAAGTTTAAACTACTATATAATTAATAAATAAAAAAAACATTTTTTTTTTACTTCAAATGTTTTATTAGGCTTGTGCTTCTTGTTTTGCATTTTAGGCTTATTTTAAGCAGAAATGATGTGTATTCTGGATGTGTTGCAAGTGACAAAACAATGCCGCCCCCCGTGATGATGATGCCGCTCTGCTCTCGGTTACGTTAGTAGTAGAGGCTCGCGCACAACCAAGTTCAGCTGATCATGCGGGGGTGTTGGGGGGCATGCCATTACTGATCGTTGCGTCCGTTGGTCTGAGATGTATTCTGGGATACCGGTCTGTCTGAAGTCTCCTCTCGATGCATCCTCGATAAAAGGGGCGGATCAGGGACACATCCGGGGATTTGAACTGTACTTGTCTATGGCTAGATGTGAACTATGAATTGGAACAGTCCTTGGGCAGCGACTGATGACATTTCACAAGTCCATGAGAACACAAGTACAGACAAGAACGCATATTGGGAAACGGCCCGTGACTTTGGCGATCCGAACCGCTGAATCGACTCACTGATTCATAACGCTCTGAACTGTTGAATAGACTCACTGATTCATAACGCTGTGAACCGCTGAATCGACTCACTGATTCATAACGTTCTGAACTGCTGAATCGACTCACTGATTCATAATGCTCCAAACCGCTGAATCGACTCAACGATTTATGACGCTCTGAACCGCTGAATCGAATCAACGATTTATGACGCTCTGAACTGCTGAATCGACTCACTGATTCATAACGCTCTGAACCGCTGAATCGACTCACTGATTCATAACGCTCTGAACTGCTGAATCGACTCACTGATTCATAACGTTCTGAACTGCTGAATCGACTCACTGATTCATAACGCTCTGAACCGCTGAATCGAATCAACGATTTATAACGCTCTGAAGCTTCATGAACCTGCTTTGCACTTTTGCTGTTATTTTTGTTGGCCAATGGGAGTTTGCGCTTCATCATGGTTTCACCGATATCAATGGTTTCTCCACGGGGTTTGCAGCTTTTCGATGACGTTCATTGTGTGTGTGTGTGTGTGTGTGTGTGTGTGTGGGTGGGTGTGTGTGTGTGTGGGTGGGTGTGTGTATGTGTGTGTGACTGTGTGTGTGAGTGACTGTGTGTGTGTGTGTGTGTGTGTGTGGGTGTGTGTGTGTGTGGGTGTGTGTGTGTGTGGGTGTGTGTGTGTGTGTGTGGGTGTGTGTGTGTGTCTGTGGGTGTGTGTGTGTGAGAGAGACTGTGTGTGAGTGTGACTGTGTGTGTGTGTGAGAGAGAGACTGTGTGTGAGTGTGACTGTGTGTGTGTGTGTGTGTGTGTGAGAGAGAGACTGTGTGTGTGTGTGTGTGTGTGTGAAACTGTGTGTGACTGAGTGTGTGTGTGTGTGTGTGTGTGTGTGTGTGTGTGTGTGTGTGTGTGTGTGTGTGTGTGTGTGTGTGTGTGTGTGTGTGTGTGTGTGTGTGTGTGTGTGTGTGTGTGTGTGTGTGTGTGTGTGTGTGTGTGTGTGTGTGTGAAACTGTTATTAAAGCACTTAATGACATTTTTCTATTTTCCGTGAGCTAATCTAAAGTGAGAACTATTTATGGTTCATAAGTTGTTGAATCATCATCTAACTCTTTACATAGGAGCTCATTAAACAATAACACTTTGTAGGCTAATTAGGAAAGGTGTTTAATAGTCCAGTGGTTCACAAACTGTTTAAAGTGGAGTAAAAGGCATTTCCCCCTCTCTTCCACTCTCACCTTTTCCATTAAAGGACAATATTTGCCCCTAAATTGACTTTCCAGTGCATTTTTTATCTTTATATAGAGCTTGTGTGTGTTCATATTGTTGTTATTCCGCCAGTGTTCGTGGGTCTGGTGGACCCGCTGCATTTTTGGGTATTTAATTCAACACAATCAAACAATTTTATGCTAAAATACTCTACATATGTTTACTTCATCCCAATTACAAGCAGTATAAACAGCATATATGGTTAACATTTGCCCTCTACCCTTGTTAGATCACATTTATGTATTAAAGTGCTACTCGTTTTTTGTTTGTTTTTTAATAAAATATCATAAAAAAAAGAAAATAAATTATAATCAAGATATTAATGAAAAGAATTTAACACTCACCCACACACAGTCTCACCCACACACAGTCTCACCCACACACAGTCTCACCCACACACAGTCTCACCCACACACAGTCTCACCCACACACAGTCTCACCCACACACACACACACACACACACACACAGAATGGCAGTTAATGGAGTCTAATGAGCCTCTCCAACTTTCAGCATTTGAATTTTGTCAGTTAGAGTTTGAACAATCTTGGCTCATCT
>CM042247.1:3613650-3646150 GCA_023566225.1 Romanogobio albipinnatus | reverse complement strand
GCTGAGAACGCAGCCCTGAGGGGCTCCAGTGTTGAGAGTCAGTGATGAGGAGATGTTACTGCCCATTCTGACCACCTGGCGTCTGTTTGACAGGAAGTCCAGGATCCAGCTGCATAACAGGCTGTTTAAGCCTAGAGCCCGGAGTTTCCCGTCAAGTATGGAGGGCACAATGGTGTTGAATGCTGAGCTGTAGTCCACAAACAGCATTCTCACATACGTGTTCCTCTTTTCCAGGTGGGAGAGAGCAGTGTGTATAGTGGATGAAATGGCATCGTCAGTGGAGCGGTTTGTGCGGTATGCAAACTAATAGCAGAAATGTTCATTTACAGACGGTTTAATGTTACTCAAATTATAAAATGAATATTTATGCTATTTCAGATGCAGCTTCTGCTCCACCTTTGCAGTGTAAAGATGGCTTTTAAAGACGTCATATTCTGACCACACAGATAAAACAATCTCACAACCATTTATGAATTATTTTAAAGGTGTCATGAACTGGCTTTTTAATTTTTTTAAAGGCCATCGTTTGCTTAGATCTATTTTTATTACCACCAAAAAATCTGATTACTCGATTAATCGTCAAAATATGGATTATTTTAAAGGTGTCATGAATTTTATACTGTTGTCTGAGGTCAACTTATGACGTTTGCGTGGTTTTTACATTCAGAAACATCATAATGAATAAGTAATAGGCTATTTTCTAATAGGCTCTCTGAACAAACAGTCGGTTTTGATGGGCGTGCCACACTGAAGACTTGGAAGTAAACGCCCACGGCTAGGATTGGATAAGATTTGCATATTTAATGAGCTTCAGCTCCTCTCATTTACATTTACATTTAGCCATTTAGCAGACGCTTTTATCCAAAGCGACTTACAAATGAGAGCAATAGAAGCTGCTAGAACAGTCAAGGGCAACAGTATGTAACAGTACGTAAGTGCTGTAACAAGTCTCAGTTAATCTAGCACAGAACACATAGGACAGAAGGTTTTTTTTTTTTTTTTTTTTTTTTTTTAGACAGACAGACAGACAGAAAGAAAATGAATAGAATGTTAAGTGCTAATCTTGATTGATCAGGTGCTGCTGGAAGAGATGTGTCTTTAGCTGTTTTTTGAAAATGGCTACAGACTCGGCTGCTCGAATTGAGATAGGCAGGTCATTCCACCAGGTGGGGGCAGTCCAGGAAAAGGTCCGTGAGAGTGATTTCATGCCTCTTTGGGATGGCACCACAAGGCGTCGTTCACTGGCAGAACGTAAGCTCCTGGAGGGTGTGTAAGTCTGAACAAGCGAGTTTAAGTATATTGGTGCAGAGCCAGTGGTTGCTTTGAAGGCGAGCACCAGTGTCTTGAATTTGATGCGAGCTGCTATCGGGAGCCAGTGGAGACTGATGAAGAGAGGCGTGATGTGTGCTCTCTTTGGCTCGTTAAAGACCACCCTTGCCGCTGCATTCTGGATCAGTTGCAAGGGTTTGATAGTACATGCCGGAAGGCCCGCTAGAAGAGCATTACAGTAGTCCAGTCTGGAGAGAACAAGAGCTTGGACCAGGAGTTGTGTGGCATGCTCTGATAGGAAGGGTCTAATCTTCCTAATGTTGTATAACGCAAATCTGCAGGACCGGGTTGTTGCAGTAATGTGGTCAGTGAATTTTAGCTGATCATCAATCACAACTCCAAGATTCCTGGCTGTCCTGGACGGAGTTATGGTTGATGATCCTAGCTGATCCTCTCAGTACATGTGGGGATTGTTTTGAAAGCGTCTGGAGAAACGCTCACAGGACTCGCAAAATATTTCAAACCATCTGTAACAATGCAAATCCAGTCTCGACCTGTATCTTGTTTACAATCGATTCTGTGGTGAAATGAAGCGAACAAACGCGCAATGTCTTACGCACGTGAGCTGGAACCGCCATGTTTATTGCTCGGTAGCACGATCCGTTTAGCTCCACGAGTCGGTGGGCGGGGCTTGAGGCGGTGCTTCTGCATCCAATCACGTCAGTGATCAACATATTCAGAGATCTCTCGTTTTCTGAGCCTCGTGACAATAAAAGCTTTTCTTTGACTAACAAGGACGTTTTCAGCTCTGAAACTTACAGGATATTCTTATATCACGATTAACTTTTATATATCACTTTTAAAGGCTTAAAGGAAAGTTGATTTCTCAATTCATCACCCCTTTAATGCTTTTTATGCATTAGTGAAGCCTTCATATGATCTTAGCAGCATGATGAGTAAATTATATTAACTGGAATAAACTGAACAGAAAGGGAGCAGAGAATGTGACCAATCGTGAGGCCGTTCATAACTTGGGTCTAGCACGAATGTAAGCGAACTTAAACATTTATTCTATTACATAAATATTTTGAAACACATTAATAAATTAAAACTATTAATAAAATATGCCAACACTTTTATATGACCTAATAATTAAATATAGACTGTAAGCATTGAAATAAATGATTGTGATTTTTTAAAAATCAGTTATTTTAAATCTTCCAGAAAATAAGATTAAATATTTTTTTAAAGTGCAAAAACGTAATTCATGCATTAGAGGGTTAAGAATAAATTCAATTATAAAATTCACAGTGTGCCGTGTAGGTGACGCTCATTTGCATCACACCACCGGCCTCGCACCGTTCTCTCACGGCTCTCGCCCGCCCTGCTCGTCACACACGGAGACTCAGTTTCATGTCAGAGTCACGTATGATCTTACCACAGTTTCTCCAGTTTACAGTGAGGATTCTCCAGTACAGCAGAGAGCAGCTTCACTCCTGAATCTCCTAGATTATTCCGAGACAGATCCAGATCTCTCAGGTGTGAGGGGTTTGATCCCAGAGCTGAAGCCAGAGCAGCACAACCTTCATCTGTGACACCACAGCTCATCAACCTGTAGAGAACAATGACACACATTAAGTCTATCTCCAAAGCTAAACATGACCACTTAAACAAAATGAATAAAAAACATAATGCTGTCAATATGAAATATATATAAATACTCATTAGTTCATGTTGTTAAAATACATCAGATAGGATTAGAGGAGAGAATATACAGATTGTGGAAAGTCCCATAAAACATGGAAACCCAATGTGTGTGTGTGTGTGTGTGTGTTTGTGTGCGACAATGTGTGTGTGTGTGTGACTGTGTGTGAGTGTGACTGTGTGTGTGTGTGTGTGTGTGTGTGTGTGTGTGTGTGTGTGTGTGTGTGTGAGACTGTGTGTGAGTGTGACTGTGTGTGTGTGTGTGTGTGTGTGTGTGTGTGTGTGTGTGTGTGTGTGTGAGAGAGAGACTGTGTGAGAGTGTGACTGTGTGTGTGTGTGTGTGTGTGTGTGTGTGTGTGTGTGTGTGTGTGTGTGTGTGTGTGTGTGTGTGTGTGAAACTGTGTGTGTGTGTGTGTGTGTGAAACTGTGTGTGTGTGTGTGTGTGTGTGTGTGTGTGTGTGACTGTGTGTGTGTGTATGTGTGTGTGTGAGAGAGAGAGAGAGACTGTGTGTGAGTGTGACTGTGTGTGAGTGTGACTGTGTGTGTGTGTGTGTGTGTGTGTGACTGTGTGTGTGTGTGTGTGTGTGAGACTGTGTGTGTGACTGTGTGTGACTGTGTGTGTGTGTGTGTGTGTGTGACTGTGTGTGACTGTGTGTGTGTGTGTGTGTGTGTGTGTGTGTGTGTGTGTGTGTGTGTGTGTGTGTGTGTGTGTGTGTGACTGTGTGTGTGTGTGTGTGTGTGTGTGTGTGTGTGTGTGTGTGACTGTGTGTGTGTGTGTGTGTGTGTGTGTGTGTGTGTGTGTGTGTGTGTGTGTGTGTGTGTGTGTGTGACTGTGTGTGTGTGACTGTGTGTGTGTGTGTGTGTGACTGTGTGTGTGTGTGTGACTGTGTGTGTGTGTGACTGTGTGTGTGTGTGACTGTGTGTGTGTGACTGTGTGTGTGTGTGACTGTGTGTGTGTGTGACTGTGTGTGTGTGTGTGTGTGTGTGTGTGTGTGTGTGTGTGTGTGTGTGTGTGTGTGACTGTGTGTGTGTGTGTGTGTGTGTGTGTCTGTGTGTGACTGTGTGTGTGTGTGTGTGTGTGTGTGTGTGTGTGTGTGTGTGTGTGTGTGTGTGTGTGTGTGTAATGTAATTAATGTCTAATAAAGGCTGTATTAAAGCACTTAATGACATTTTTCTATTTTCCGTGAGCTAATCTAAAGTGAGAACTATTTATGGTTCATAAGTTGTTAAATCATCATCTAACTCTTTACATATGAGCTAATTAAACAATAACACTTTGTAGGCTAATTAGGAAATGTGTTTAATAGTCCAGTGGTTCACAAACTGTTTAAAGTGGAGTAAAAGTCATTTCCCCCTCTCTTCCACTCTCACCTTTTCCATTAAAGGACAATATTTGCCCCTAAATTGACTTTCCAGTGCATTTTTTATCTTTATATAGAGCTTGTGTGTGTTCATATTGTTGTTATTCCGCCAGTGTTCGTGGGTCTGGTGGACCCGCTGCATTTTTGGGTATTTAATTCAACACAATCAAACAATTTTATGCTAAAATACTCTACAGATGTTTACTTCATCCCACTTACAAGCAGTATAAACAGCATATATGGTTAACATTTGCCCTCTACCCTTGTTAGATCACATTTATGTATTAAAGTGCTGCTCGCTTTTTGTTTGTTTTTTAATAAAATATCATAAAAAAGAAAATAAATTATAATCAAGATATCAGTGGAAAGAATTTAACAAATTTACAAATGAAGCAACTATTTATTTATTTATTTGAACTTCATTAGAAATTTAACCCATTCAGGTCAAACACTCACACTCAAACGCTCACTCACTCACTCACTCACACACACTCTCGCACTCTCGCACTCTCGCACTCTCGCACTCTCGCACTCTCGCACTCTCGCACTCTCGCACACTCACACACTCACACACTCACACACTCACACTCTCGCACTCTCGCACTCTCGCACACTCACACACTCACACACACACAGAAAGGCAGTTAATGGAGTCTAATGAGCCTCTCCAACTGTCAGCATTTGAATTTTGTCAGTTAGAGTTTGAACTGTCTTGGCTCATCTGAACATCCCGTCAGTGAAAGTCTATGGGATTTCTCCGAGTTTTGATCGGCATTTTTAGGAAAACCGTAAGTCGGATCAGTCTGAAAAGATATAGCAACTGACCTCAGAACAGTCTTTTAGCTTTCACTCTCTTACTTTAGTCCGATGCAATCTCCAGTCTTAGATCAGATGAAGTTGTTTAAATGAAGGAATTCTCCCAGAGTTGATCATACAGAAATAACGGGCTGATCATGAGAAACAAGTCACACCATCCGGGTTTAAGTTTATAGCGTGCAGGGACTAGGCTATATTGGCAGAAATGGGAGATTAATAAACATGCAGAAACAATAAAAACATACAGCGAGCAGCTCTTCATTAAAGGTCCCATTCCGCATGATCCCATTGTTCAAACTTTAGTTAGTGTGTAATGTTGCTGTTAGAGCATAAATAATACCTGTAAAATTATAAAGCTTAAAGTTCAATGCCAAGCGAGATATTTTATTTAACAGAAGTTCCCTTTCAAAGCCTACAGCGAACGGCCGGCTTGAACTACATCCTGGTACTTCCTTCTATAATTACGTCAGTATAGAACAGTAGAACAGACTAACCTCCGCCCACAAAGAATACGCGAAACAGGGGACGCGGTCTTGTTGCTCTCCCACGTGGAGAAGCGGACGGTCGCGTGGAGAAAAGGAACTGTTGCGTTGAGTGTGTTTATTGTCATGTCGTCGAGACGCTATTATTTTCATCCAGGAGTCAAATCACCTTTGTTTGGCTTTCCCAGGGACGCTGTAGAGATTATTGAACGCATACATCTCCCCGTTAAGAGGCGTGACCTTTCCAACGTGCGCTAAGCTGCTGTCGAATCACAACACAGGAACCGCTGGCACGTGCGCTAAGCTGCGGTTGAATCACAACACGGTAAACGCTGGTACAATCAGAACTCGTTACGTATTTCTGAAGGAGGGACTTCATAGAACAGGAACTCACCAGCCGTTTTTAGGAGAGTGGAAACAGTGGTACACAGATCAGTAAATTGTGTGAAAAAGACTGTTTTTTTACACGCGAAACATGAACACATGTTATATTGCACACTGTAAACACAATCAAAAAACACGAAGAACGGGACCTTTAAGATCTCATGACTGTAGAGGCGATCCCATCGCTCAGATAATGTTGCACAATTAAAATAAAACATGACACACATGTTGTGTAAATAATAAATGTGTCTAAATAAACTGTTATAAAGATTGATGTTTATTGTAAAGCTCAAATAAGTTTAATTGCTTGTCAAAACTGCGTCTGTCCATTATTTTCTGAGGGATTTATATATGGTAGAGATGATCTTACCCCAGTGTCTCCAGTTTACAGTGAGTATTCTCCAGTCCAGCAGAGAGCAGCTTCACTCCTGAGTCTCCTAGATTATTCCCATACAGATCCAGATCTCTCAGGTGTGAGGGGTTTGATCTCAGAGCTGAAGCCAGAGCAGCACAACCTTCATCTGTGACACCACAAACCCTCAACCTGTAGAGAACAATGACACACTCTTCACTCTCTCAGATCAGATCAACAGAGACTTCATTATTATAAAGCACAGATCACCATGTTTGATGTAAGATTTACAGTGTTATTTGTGTGAGAGAGAGAGAGAGAGAGAGAGAGAGAGAGAGAGAGAGAGAGAGAGAGAGAGAGAGAGAGAGAGAGAGAGAGAGAGAGAGAGAGAGAGAGAGAGAGAGAGAGAGAGAGAGCTTATATAAAAACTGATATAACAAATGATTTATCACATTAAATAATATGTAAAGATGATCACAGAAATGGATGTGATGGTCATTAAGGATGAATTCATCTTGTTCTTCATGTGTTGAAGTCCTGACTGTGCTGAGATTGAGTGTGTTTAAAGTAAAGAGTGTTAAATGTTGATCGTATCACTTTACTGAGGAGCAGCTCATGTGTTCATTCATTTACAGATCAATCACTCGATCACCTCAACTCAAGAAAGAGAGACTGAACACTTGAACACAGAAAAATATTATTTCTTACACTTCATTTAAACAGATGTGATATTACAATGAATGAATGGTAATCATCTATGGACATTTATATTCAATATGCAGACAATCTCAGGACGCTTTCATGCTAAATGGAAATACTCGAGTGAATTAGTGACATTCACAGATGAGGATATAACCTGTAAATGAACGTTTGGAGCTGAGGACGCACACACATCTGTCAAAGAGCATGACAGGGTGTGTTAAACGCTAATGCATTAGCTTGAAGCTTAACATCAAGATTTCTCATGTTTTGGGCTCTTGGATCATGTCCCTTTCCCGCAGCAGCTCACTCTGTTTCCACTGCACTATTTTAGATGCATTTTGTCCAGAGAAATGTGTTATTGAGTGCTGTACTGCGACTGCTGGAAGTTTCCCTTCACAGAAGGCAGACCCGACTAATCGATCATGAGAATCCCTGTCAATGATTTTCATTATGGATTTTATCGATTAGTTGTTGCTACTTATAACGTTCATCTGGGAATCCGTTTGTCTGTCCCTGGCCTTTACAGAAATATTACTCTAACAATTATTATTGATGATCAGAGCATGTGAGCAGAGAGCGTCATTTAACCCCAGCACACACACACACACACACACACACACATTACAGCACAGTAGAGCCACACACACACACACACACACACACACACACACACACACACACCATATTACAGCACAGTAGAGCCACACACACACACCATATTACAGCACAGTAGAGCTACACACACACACACACACACACACCATATTACAGCACAGTAAAGCTACACACACACATTACAGCACATTAGAGCTACACACACACACACACACACCATATTACAGCACAGTAGAGCCACACGCACACACACACACACACACCATATTACAGCACAGTAGAGCTACACACACACACACACACCATATTACAGCACAGTAGAGCTACACACACACACACACACACACACCATATTACAGCACAGTAGAGCTACACACACACACACACACACACACACACACACACACCATATTACAGCACAGTAGAGCTACACACACACACAATATTACAGCACAGTAGAAGTACACACACACACACACACACACACACACACACACTATTACAGCACAGTAGATCCACAAACACACACACACACACATTACAGCACAGTAGAGCCACACACACACACACACACACACACCATATTACAGCACAGTAGAGCTACACACACACACACACAATATTACAGCACAGTAGAGCTACACACACACACACAAACTACAGCAGAGTAGAGCCACACACACACACACACCATATTACAGCACAGTAGAGCCACACACACACACACACACACACACACACCATATTACAGCACAGTAGAGCTACACACACACACACACACACACACACACCATATTACAGCACAGTAGAGCTACACACACACACACACACACACCATATTACAGCACAGTAGAGCTAAACACACACACACACACACACACACACACACACACACACACACACTAATGTATTAACATTTATATTAAATTAAACAGTCAAATATAAATCTTTACACACATAACTCATATCTGTTATTAAAGCATTAATTTCTGGTGTTTCAGTGAGAATTGTTATAATGTTTTAGCAGTGATGATTGTTCTCAGTGTGACTTACTCAGCTGATCTAGTTGCTGTAACCACAGGCAGCATCTTCTGAAGAACTTCATCCGCTGTGTTTACTGAGTCACTGTTTGAACATAAAACAATAAGTTCATTATTAATCATAATAATAATATCAGAAGTAAATACTCAAATATTGTTTAAATTAAACTGGTTTGTAACGGACACAGATCTGTTGTTTCTTTCTCTGGTCAGTGTTTGTGTGTCCGGTCTATTAGTCTGCATTTACACACAACACTCAGTGCACAGATCTATGATGACATCAGATTTACTGTCCCGTCCGTTGCTATGGTGATCACGGTGTCAATCATCACAATCTCAGGAGTGACTCAGATCAATAGTTTAGCGGATTCACTCCCATAATCAGACATCCCAGCTCTCCGGGAAGTTCCAGGAGTCTCCCTCATATTGATATTGGGAGCGTCTCAAACGGACGGCTGCATCCTAGTGAGGGCGTGTCTTTCCTAGTCCAGTCCTTCTGAGGCTTGTAGACTCCAGTCCTCCTCAGCATTAAACACTAGGAGACGCTCTAGTAAGTGCTCATGGCTACGCCACACGTGTTCCCGCCCCCACGGTCACGCCACCAAAATACTGTTCAAACTTCACTTTGGAGAAACACTTTGTATTAAAGATCTTTATATTAACTGGCTCTTCTATGAATGAATGCAGTGAATGCCAGCCGTCTGTGTCTCCAGTGGCTCACATTATTGGCAGTTTAGTGTTGAGGGATTCATTTACACCAAAACTAAAGATAACGTGTGCCTTCATCTCTGAAAACATTATTTGTGTCTCACATTTCATAATGAGCTCAGATCAGCTCAGCTCGTTCTCCAGCAGGTCTTTTTCATGAATGTGAATGTGTGCAAAGGATTGTGGGTGATTGAGCTGAATTAAAGATGCGAAACGAAGGCTGGCGTCAAAGGATCCTTCAAACTGAGACGGCCTTCAGAGGCGCTTGATGACGTGGCCGTCGAGATATGCAGCCCTACTAGGACACAGCCTCCGTTTGAGAAACACCCGCAAATGATGTACAATATCCCAGAATTCAATCTGTGCCCCGTGATTTAAACACCTCTGACCTCTGTGTGTCTCTGTTCATAATGTTTTAGACTGTAATGATTGAACTCAGTGTTACTTACTCATTATTTCCAGCTCCAATTAAGCTGAACAGTTTAAACTTCTGCATCGTCTGCTCTGAGGACAACAACACAAAAACTAAAGCTGACCACTGAGATGAGGAGAGTTTCACAGCACGTAATCCTCCAGAGCTCGTATGAGGTTGAGCTTCGTTCACTAGTGAAAGATCACCCAGTTCATTCAGACAGTGAAACAGATTGATGTATTTATCTGGAGAGGGATTCTCACTGATCTTTTCTTTAATATAGTCGACTGTTTCCTCATTGTTGTGAGAGCTGTTTCCTGTCTGTGTCTTTAGTTCTTGTAAGAGACTCTGATTAGACTTCACTGACAGACCCAGAAGGAAACGAAGGAAAAGGTCCAGATGCCCATTTTTACTGTCTAAAGCCTCATCCACAGCTCTCTGATGGAGATCAGACAGTGAAGCTGTGTCTCCATTAGTTGGTTTGGTAATCTGGTCAAACACATTGATGTTCTTGTTTATAAAGGAGAGATGCACATATAGAGCCGCTAGATGTTCCTGAATGCTCAGATGAACAAAGCAGAAGACTTTCCCCTGATACAAGCCCAACTCCTCTCTGAAGATCTGAGTGCACAATCCTGAGTACACTGATGCTTCTGTCACATCAATGCCACACTCTCTCAGGTCTTCCTCATAGAAGATCAGGTTTCCTTTCACAAGCTGCTGATACGCCAGTTTCCCCAGTTTGACAATCATGTCTTCATCTTTCACTTTCTTCTCATAGTCCTTCTCATGTTTGATGTTGGTCTGGAGGATCAGGAAGTGTGTGTACATTTGAGTGAGAGTCTTGGGAATCTCTCCAGTCTCTGCTCCACTCAACATCTTCTCCAGAACAGTGGCTGAGATCCAGCAGAAAACTGGGATGTGACACATAATAAAGAGGCTCCTTGATGACTCCAGGTGTGAGATGATCCTGTCGGCCAGACTCTGATCACTGATTCTCTTCCTGAAGTATTCCTCCTTCTGTGGGGCACTGAAGCCTCGTACCTCTGTCACTCGATGGACACACTCAGAGGGGACGAGATCAGCTGCTGCGGGTCTGGAGGTGATCCAGATGAGAGCAGAGGGAAGCAGATTCCCCGCAATGAGGTTCGTCAGCAGCTCGTCCACTGAGGCTGATTCAGTCACATCACACAACCTCACATCGCTCTGAAAATCCAGAGACAGACGACACTCATCCAGACCATCAAAGATGAAGGACACTTTATACTGATCACTGGATATTTCCATTTCTTTGGTTTCAGGGAAAAAGACATGAAGAAGATCTGAAAGACTGAGTGTTTTGTCCTTCATCAAGTTGAGCTCTCTGAAAGGAAGTGGAAATATGAGCTGGACGTCCTGATTCTGTTTCCCTTCAGCCCAGTCCAGGATGAACTTCTGCACAGAGACTGTTTTTCCAATGCCAGCGACTCCCTTTGTCAGCACAGTTCTGATGGGTTTGTCTTGTCCAGGTAAAGGTCTAAAGATGTCACTGCATTTGATCGGTGTGTCCTCTGTTTCTGCTCTCCTGGACTGTGTCTCAATCTGTCTCACCTCATGCTCATTATTGATCTCTCCACTTTCACTCTCTGTGATGTAGAGCTCTGTGTAGATCTCATTCAGGAGTGTTGGGTTTCCCTGCTTTGATATTCCCTCACACACACACTCAAACTTCTTCCTCAGATTTGATCTCAATGTGTCGAGGACTTCAGCAGGTTTAGAGTCATGGCTGTAAGATTAAAATACCACATTATTACACAAGTTAGAGAAGTAAATAGCCATAGATCACAAAATGGATGATTTGTTTGCTGTATTATGGGACACAGAACATCATACGGTTTCTGAAATGTTTCAATCATTAATCGTGTGTTTGAGTGATGTGTGATGTCATTGCAGCTCCTAAAATTAAACAACAACAAAAGTCCCACATTTTACCTGAAACCAGGACACATGCTTTCATTAAAGTCTTGTGGTTGAATCTCAGGCGTGAACACAGTTTTGTTTTTAACTGGTCTGGATTGAAGATTTGACCTTAAATCAGAATGAAGAGGGTAAAGAATCAGACACACTGATATTGATGTAATTGTGTCATTAACTGAGTAACAGACCAACAGCTTTTACAGTGTGTGAATGTGTTAACAATACAATACATAGAGCTTTACACAAGAGCACAATGATCATCATTAATAGACTGAAACTTACAGGATCTCAACTCATTACACTGCTGTATATTAATAACAACTTCATAAAAATAAAATACTATAAGCATAACGTTTATAGAGATGATATACCTGAGATCAGGCCGTGTGTCTCCACTCTTAAACTTCATTGGCGGATCCATAGACCAGTCACTCTTCATAGACACACAGCTGGACTCTGGTCTTGATCTCTTCTGCTGGACTGAACTGGTTTTAAAACTAAGTAAAATAGAAAGCATACAGACTCATACATGTTGTGCACTTTTACTGGAAACTTCTGTCTTAGGAAAGATCAGTGAGTGCTGTAACACTTTTGCTGTAACGTCTGTAACTCAGAGGTGTTTCACCGTGTCTCAAACTTTGATGACAATTATTTTGAGAAATGAACTTTTCAAATGTTAAACATGATTCAAAAAAATGAAAAAGCGACTGAGAAAAACGGTAATATTAAGAATTCAAAACAAACAAATTGAAAACAACTATAGAATTATAGAACGATTCAACAGGTGAACATCAACGACGATCACAAGACTCTTTTCAGTGGCCAGGAAATAGTACTTTAATTCAAACACGTAGAAACAGGAAGGTGAAAACTGAGGGAACATGACAAACCGCACCTCAACATTGACCAGATCAGACACTGACTGAAAGAAATGAGGAGTATAAATACTAGAACACATGAGGGAGCTTATTAACAGGGGAAAGACATGACTAATCAGGACTGACAGGGGAAAACTAGATCACAATGATGAACACAAACACAGCAGACATGTAACAGACTTAAGAGAGCAATGTTTTGCTGAGCTTTACAGATAAACCACATTACTGTCCTCTAGTAACGGTACTCTTGCTGTGAAACATCCCTGTTCTGACAGACACTGTGAAACTTTCAACAAATCTGAACCAGCGGTTAAAAAAATCAGCTCAATTTTACACCTATTCTATTATATAAAGGTGGAAAAATCTCAGATTACATTTACTTGATATCATTGCTAGTATTAGACTGACTGACTGATATATTTAGCTTCTAATTAAAAAAAATCATACTATAAGCATAACTGTTATAGAGATGATATACCTGAGATCAGGCCGTGTGTCTCCACTCTTAAACTTCATTGGCGGATCCATAGACTGGTCACTCTTCATAGACACACAGCTGGACTCTGGGTTTGAGCTCTTCTGCTGGACTGAACTGGAACAGAGAACAGATTCAGTTTAATCCTTTAGATTACTGGGATCATTCTTTATGAGATGAACCATATTAATAAAAACACATTCATCTTTCATCAAAAACACTTTGGGGAAACTTAATGATTGATTAATTTAATATTTCATGTTAGTTTTAAAACAAAAATAATATTTGTTCTGTAAACTGTAGGGCTGAAACGATTCCTAGAGTAACTCGAGTTACTCGTATTCAAATCATAATTTGCTTCATGCTTCGAAGCTTCATGTAGTCGCTTTAACACGGTCATGATGCAGAAAGACCTTTTTTGTGTAAGGACTCGGATCGCGGTTATATCCGCGGGTCAGGTGGGTAAAGTAATGGCGGATGAGAGATAAATCATTAATGTGTTGATTTTAATAAAGACGTGGAACTCTCATTTCACGGTAAAACGCAATGAATGTGGCTCATTCTTTAACTTTCGGTTTCAGCACACCTCAAGATCAAAGACCGCAATGCGAGAGAGAGCGGCATCAGCACTGGTGATATAATTTAGTCTCGCTATTTTAAAATGAAGACTTCTGTGTGTCGAGCTTCAGGATGCGACGCTGAACATTTAAGCTTCATTTGCGGCAGTTCGCGTGTCAGCTGAAGAGATACTCTAAACACATGAACAGCATGAATGGAGTTTGCCGTCATTGTGATGTATATGTGAAATGTTTAATGAGACTATATATACTTTATATCTCCAAAGTACATCATTAAAATGTTCTCAAAGCTAAGCGCAACGAATAGCAGAACGAGCTGTAACTGTTGTGTGAGCGTGATATTAGCGCTCCTGCTCTCAGAGCTGCATGCTTTCATTGATTTGCGCAATTTAAATCTAATTTAATCATATTTAAAGCTCCTAACTTAATAAAACAAGCGGTGTTACTATGATGAATGATTAGCTCAAATGTAGATCTGTATGTGTGATGTAGCTACTTTATCTGAATTAAACACATCTCTCGTGTTTCCTCATGTTCCAGCGGTTTCTCCTTTGTGTGCTGTATAGGTTGCCGACCCTGGTTTTGGTTTTTTAATGAAATTTGGCCAAAGACTTTTAAAGCAGCCTACTTCAGTGTAGCTAATATGTTATGATTTCATCGCGCTTAACACTGAGAATTTGAATAATTGTATATGACGATCGGGTGCGGATCTAAATCAGAGAAAATCAGAGGTTGTGGGTGGATGGTTTGTTTTTAACAGCGGATTCGGTGGCGTTAGAGCTGATCCGCACATCTCTACTCTTGCTCTTATTCCAAGTTTCCTTCCTGTCCAATATTTTTTGCTTCTTACAAAAGCCACAAAGCCTTCAGAAGACAGAAAAGGCTTATGTCATGCCTGAGCTGAAGCTGACACTTGAATGTTCAGTTGCACAACATAAATGCAATGTTTAGGCTTTATTATTATTTATATTACTATTATTTTGATTTACGTATAGGTTGTAGGTTTAGTTTTAGGTTGTACTATGTTTACCTTTTTAAAGTAATTTGAAACTGATTTTTATTGTTTTATTTATGATTTTTTGATTTATATATTTGTATTTTGAATATAATATGGCAATTGAATGCACTAAACTGGTTTAGTTTTCACAGATATTAATGTATGCAATTTCAATAAAACTTATTACGTTAGTTGTTCATTTTAAGATACCAGTCTTATTTTCTCTTGTATATTTAGTATTTCTCTTTAATAAAGAAAAAGTACTTCTTATCCGATTACTCAATTAATCGATGGAATAATTGGTAGAATACTCGATTACTAAAATAATCGATAGCTGCAGCCCTAATAAACTGTTTCTTTGATCTGTGTGTGTGTGTGTGTGTGTGTGTGTGTGTGTGTGTGTGTGGTCTTTTTCTGTGATGTAAGGCAAAAATAGGCAAAAAAATTATATATTTTTTCTGTAAACTTGTTCAGTTATCTGTGTGATCTTTATCTGTGATGTAACACAATATTTATCAGTGTTTGTTGAAAATACCTGCATCCTGGAGAGAAATCTCCATCTGTGGATCCTTGTGGATCAGCCATGATGAAGCTGCAGGAGAATCTGATGAGTTTGATCTCCTCCACTGACTCTGAATGAACAAACATCACACATTAAATTAAATGATTACATTAAACATCCTTCATAATTCTGGAGTGTGTGAGGAGAGGATCACGTGACTGTGTGAACTCAAGCTCAGTCACTCATGTTTACACATCTGATGATAAACCTCTGAAGAATCACAGACATCACCAAACACTAAAGAAACATTTATTAAAGATTTCATATCAAACAATCACTCAAAATGTCCTCCAGAGATTCATATTAATATGAGGAAGACACATGAACACTCACCTCGATCAAACTTTCACAAGATACAGCTTCTCAAATCCTCCAACATCATAAACACACACGGACATTCCTGATTAAACTCTGATAAACGCTTCTATTAAACACTTTAAAGCTCTGTTTTCCGTGTTGTATTCGTGTTTTCCATCTTAAAAGGAGAAGAAAACTCTTACTTTCACTTTCACAGAGTAACGGATATGCGCGTTCACGAGAGCGCATGCGTGTTGTGTTCTTCTTCTTTTGATGTTTTATGGCGGTTGGCGAACCAGCTTATGGTGCATATTCCGCCACCTACTGGGATGGAGAGTAAGGCGATGATATGAAGGGGGAAAACTAAAAGTAAAATTATACATATAATTAAAATAAATAATAATAAATAAATCTATATTTTTATGTAACTTTATAATCTTCAGGAAATGTATAAGTGCTTTTATAAGAACTGTTTAGTGCGTTCTGTAATGTTGGGGAATTAATGGCAGCAGATGTGAATTCCTCTTTTAACTGAAGTCTTTCCTCTTCATATGCACTACAGTTGATCAGCAATGCTCGACGGGTTCTGGAGTCCACAATGATTACACGGACCGGATTCATGCTGGACTGATTCTGGATCAGTCCTTCATCTGGACTGATTTTATTAAGAGTAGAGTCCAGTTCTCAATCCAGATATAACCGTATCATCCCTTCTATTACCATAAGCTGCTCTTATATGGACAACTTGTTTAGTCTATGCATATTAAACACATGTCACCCTTTATTTCCTTTATCCCATCTCTCTTGCCACATCTTTCTGACAGCTACTTTAATTAACCCTTTCATTTCTGATTGACTTAAGTGTGTGTGTTGATATTTGTAGCTTAAGAGCCGGTTTAACGGCCTTGTCCACTTCCTCATTTCCCTCCACTCCAACATGAGCCGGCACACATAAACATTCTGCTATTATTCTCAGCTGCTATATTCTGTACAAACTTTGTCGTTCTTCTATTAATATATCTTGCCTAGATTCTGGTTTTCCATTCCGTACACTTGTAAGTGCAGAATATGAATCTGAACAGATTACTCCAGTTGTAGGCTGGACTTCTTCCACCCACTGTAAGGCGATCTGAATAGTGAGCATCTCTGCTGCATATCCTGATATATTATCAGCTGCTCTTTTCCCATTTATACTTAAAGTGAGGAATATACAGAGCAGCCGCTGTACGCCCAGTTTCTTTAGAAGCACCTGTATAAATAAAGTACTGACTATCTAAATATTGCTTCCTATGGAAGATAATTCTGGTGTCCATGTATTAATTGAGATATTTGCAGATGAACTGTTGGCCTAGAGAAGAGCCGAGGTGGATAGACGGGAAGAGGCACTGTGGGACTAATATCTCCATCACTAATACCTGTTTGCTGAGCTTGCTCGTCTACTGTCCAGCCAAAGCTCTTCAGAGAAGCTCATATTCCCAGCAGCTCTACAATATCTGTTTAACTGGATGGTTTGTAAAATGACCTTTAACACCAGTCCAGTGTAAGATTTTCACTGAATTTCACGAATGTCAAGTGGCATTTCACCCATTTCTACTGGCAAAGCTGTCACAGGAGAGGATCTAAAAGCTCATATTCTCAGAGCTTGGTTTTGAATCACCTCGATCTTAATAAGCAATGATGATGATGCTGAGCCATATATTATTCCACCATAATCAATCGATGACCTAATTAGTGCACGATATCCCCTTTTTAGAGAATGCCTTGTAGCAGCCCAATCCACTCCTGCCAAGCGTCTCAACACATTTACTCCTTTCTTACATTGATCAACTAGCTTCTGAATATGTGACCCAAATGTTCACTTGGAGTCCATCCACACTCCCAGATCCCTCATTAGTGACACTTGCTCTAATGTTTGCTTATATAACTGTAATTTAACTTCAGGAGTTATAACATGAGCTGTGTTTTTGCTACTGAAGCTGAAATCCCCATTGATTAGCCCAGTTTTCATCAACATCTATTGCCTCCTGCATTTTCTCCTCTACATACTGCAGGCTCCTCCCTCTTTTCCACAGAGCTCCGTCATCCGCGGATAATGATTTACCTGATTCAGTTTTCCCAAAATGTATCATCATATTAAAAAGTATGGGGCTGCAAACTCTACCTTGAGGGGTTTCATTGTCTCTGTGATAATACCAGAGTATTCAGTCCCTACTCTCACTAGAATAGTTCGTTCCTGCAGAAAATCCCTAATCCAGTGATATAATCTCCCCTTGATGCCCATTGGATCTGATTTAATGAACAGTCCTTCCTTCCACAACATGTCATTCGCTTTCTCAATGTCAGAAATACTCCTATTAGCGCTTCTTTTTCCACAAGAGCTTTCCTCATCTCATTCTCCAAGCACACGACTGCATCGAGTGTATTACGCCCCTTTCTGAACACACTCTGATACGGATGCAGCAAATTCCTGCTTTCCAAATGAAATAATCCTCGTGACATAACCATTCTTTCATGACTGTGCATGTGTTTGATGTTAATGCAATGGGTCTATAGTTCGTCTGAATCGAGTGTCTTTCCCAGGCTTGGCAAGAGGAAGCACAACTCCTTGTTTCCACGAAGACAGAATTTTCCCTGATTTCCAAACTTCATTATAAAGTTAAGATTACTCTTTTAGATCTTGCAGTTCTCCTCATTTCTGATTCTCACTCGTCCTCCATCATCAGTGGCTCATGTTTGGCAGCAGAACTTCTGCTTTGCTTTCAGTTGCTTGAACCTCTGCTTCATTTTCACTCGTCCTTTCTGTTCTGATCAAGATGGCGGTGTAGTGCGAAGGGCCCGATTCCTCAGCGCTTCAGCCGGAGCCGGACCACACTCTAATGGAGAGGTTCTGGGATTGAGCAAAGCAAGGGATGGATCAGACTTGCTGTCTGCAGCTTCTTCAGAAGTGGCTTGAGAATATGAACACCCTTCTCAGCCTTGCCGTTTGCCGGAGCATATTCTGGACTCCAGGTCACATGCTTGAAGTCATATTGCACTGAGAGATCTGGCCACTCTTTGCTGCTGAAACATGGGCCGTTGTCACTGAGGGCCGTTTGTGCTGTTCCATGTCTTGTGTTCTCACACACTTTGTGGACATGTTAGGAAGTCAGGCTAATTCAGGGCAGTTTGAGTAATAGTCAATCGCCACTAAATAATGATCGCCTTTCAGATGAAGAGATCCATTCCCACTTTCTCCCAGGCTGATGTTGGCCAGTCCAGAATTATCATTGGCTCTTTGATCGGCCTGCGTCTGGATCTCTGACATGAGCCACTGTCTCACCAGATGTTCAATGTCTTTGTGAACTCCAGGCCAGCCGGTACGGATATGGTTTCGTTTTCTACTGTGGCGCTGCGATAAGTTTGTCGAGAGTTGGCTTGAGAAAGCCGGACAAGAAAGTTTTAAAAGCTGAAAGTTTGAAGATTTTCATCTTAATGTTTGATGTGTTTGAAGTCAATACAGTCTATCAGAAGATATCAGAAAACAGCTATGTGGTTGCTAGGGTACTCAGGCGGTTGCTATGTGGTTGCTAGGGTACTTAGGCTGGTTGCTAAGGTCTTGCTACATGGTTGCTAAGGTACTCAGGTGGTTGCTAGGGTACTTGGGCTAGTTGCTAAGGTCTTGCTACATGGTTGCTGGGGTACTCAGGTGGTTGCTAGGGTGGTTGCTATGCATTTGCTAGGGTACTTGGGGTGGTTGCTAAGGTGTTGCTATATGGTTACTAAGGTATTCTGGGTGGTTGTTAGGGTAATCTAGGTGGTTGCTATGCAGTTGGTAAGGTACTTGGGGTGGTTGCTAAGGTGTTGCTATGTGGTTGCTAGGGTAATTTTGGAGGTTTCTAAGGTGTTACTATGCGGTTACTATGGTATTCTGGGTGGTTGCTATGCAGTTGCTAAGGTACTTGGGATGATTGCTAGGGTTTTGCTATGTGGTTGCTAGGGTTTTGCTATGTGATTGCTAGGGTACTGTGAGTGGTTGCTAGGGTCTTGCTATGCGGTTGCTAGGGTACTTGGGGTGGTTGCTAAGGTGTTACTATGCGGTTACTAAGGTATTCTGGGTGGTTGTTAGGGTACTCTAAGTGGTTGCTATGCAGTTGGTAAGGTACTTGGGGTGGTTGCTAGGGGGTTGCTATGTGGTTTCTAGGGTACTGTGAGTGGTTGCTAGGGTCTTGCTATGCGGTTGCTAGGGTACTTGGGGTGGATGCTAAGGTGTTGCTATGCGGTTACTAAGGTATTCTGGGTGGTTGTTAGGGTACTCTAGGTGGTTGCTATGCAGTTGGTAAGGTACTTGGGTGGTTGCTAGGGTGTTGCTATGCGACTGCTAGGGTACTCAAATGGTTGCATGGGTGGGTACTTGGGGTGGATGCTAAGGTGTTGCTATGCGGTTACTAAGGTATTCTGGGTGGTTGTTAGGGTACTCTAGGCGGTTGCTATGCAGTTGGTAAGGTACTTGGGGTGGTTGCTTGGGTGTTGCTATGCGATTGCTAGGGTACTCAGGTGGTTGCAAGGGTACTTGGGGTAGTAGCTAGGGTGTTGCTTTGTGGTTGCTAACATACTGAGGGTTGTTGCTAGGGTGTTGTTAAGCGGTTGCTAGGGTACTCATGTGGTTGCAAGGGTGGTTGCTATGTGGTTGCTAGGGTACTGTGAGTGGTTGCTAGGGTCTTGCTATGCGGTTGCTAGGGTACTTGGAGTGGTTGCTAAAGTGTTGCTATGCGGTTATTAAGGTATTCTGGGTGGTTGTTAGGGTACTCTGGGTGGTTGCTATGCACTTGGTAAGGTACTTGGGGTGGTTGCTAGGGTGCTGCTATGTGGTTGCTAGGGTACTCTGAGTGGTTGCTAGGGTGTTGCTATGCAGTTGCTAGGGTACTTTGGTAGGTTTGCTAAGGTGTTGCTATGTGGTTACTAAGGTATTCTGGGTGGTTGCTAGGGTACTCTGGGTGGTTGCTATGCAGTTGCTAAGGTACTTGGGGTGGTTGCTAGGGTGTTGCTATGTGGTTGCTAGGGTACTGTGAGTGGTTGCTAGGGTCTTGCTATGCGGTTGCTAGGGTACTTGGGGTGGTTGCTAAGGCGTTGCTATGCGTTAACTAAGGTATTCTGGGTGGTTGTTAGGGTACTCTGGGTGGTTGCTATGCAGTTGGTAAGGTACTTGGGGTGGTTGCCAGGGTGCTGCTATGTGATTGCTAGGGTACTTTGGGAGGTTGCTAAGGTTTTGCTACATGGTTGCTGGGGTACTCAGGTGGTTGCTAGGGTGGTTGCTATGCATTTGCTAGGGTACTTGGGGTGGTTGCTAAGGTGTTGCTATATGGTTACTATGGTATTCTGGGTGGTTGTTAGGGTAATCTAGGTGGTTGCTATGCAGTTGGTAAGGTACTTGGGGTGGTTGCTAAGGTGTTGCTATGTGGTTGCTAGGGTAATTTTGGAGGTTTCTAAGGTGTTACTATGCGGTTACTACGGTATTCTGGGTGGTTGCTATGCAGTTGCTAAGGTACTTGGGATGATTGCTAGGGTTTTGCTATGTGGTTGCTAAGGTTTTGCTATGTGGTTGCTAGGGTACTGTGAGTGGTTGCTAGGGTCTTGCTATGCGGTTGCTAGGGTACTTGGGTTGGTTGCTAAGGTGTTACTATGCGGTTACTAAGGTATTCTGGGTGGTTGTTAGGGTACTCTAAGTGGTTGCTATGCAGTTGGTAAGGTACTTGGGGTGGTTGCTAGGGGGTTGCTATGTGGTTTCTAGGGTACTGTGAGTGGTTGCTAGGGTCTTGCTATGCGGTTGCTAGGGTACTTGGGGTGGATGCTAAGGTGTTGCTATGCGGTTACTAAGGTATTCTGGGTGGTTGTTAGGGTACTCTGGGTGGTTGCTATGCAGTTGGTAAGGTACTTGGGGTGGTTGCTAGGGTGCTGCTATGTGATTGCTAGGGTACTCAGGTGGTTGCAAGGGTACTTGGGGTAGTTGCTAGGGTGTTGCTTTGTGGTTGCTAATATACTGAGGGTTTTTGCTAGGGAGTTGCTATGCGGTTGTTAGGGTACTCGTGTGGTTGCAAGGGTTGTTACTATGTGGTTGCAAGGGTACTTGGGGTGGTTGCTAAGGTCTAGCTACTTGGTTTAAACTTCTATTTTTCTGGCTCTTCCCCTTACCCCTACCACTCCAGCCAAAAGAGAATCGCCACACCTTCACATGAACGCGCAGAACGAAAGGTTGGGGGAAAGGGAAGGGCTAAGGGCTAGAAATGGGATTGGGCCGAAGTATTTGCCAGGCGTACACACCCAATCGAAATCATACCTTTGCAATGTCATCATCAATCTTTGAATCCTTGGTGTCATCTCATTCAGATTCTTCTTCACTATTGCGATCAATGGACGATGATCCGTTTCTGCTGAAAGTAGGAAGAGCATACACACAGGTCTGAAACTTTTCCAGCCCATAATCTGATCCCAAACACTCTTTTTCATGGATCTGCTCACAGATGCTCCTGCAAGTCAAATTTAAGACTTTTTAAGAGCATTAGGAATGAAATTTAAGGCCTATATCACGCAATTCAAAAATGTTCAAAGGAAATGCAGAATCACAAAATTAATCACAAAGAAAATTAATTTATTCAAATTAAACAAAGTATCAGTAAACTTGCTCTTCCCCATCGCTCAATCCCACCAGGATTTCACTATGGATATATTTTTTTGATCAAAGTGACTTTGGTGGTAAAATTTTGTGGTGGTAATTTCCAGAAATGTGCACGTTTTTCCTCTTCATAATCAGGATGCCACATTTACCATATTATTATGTTAGATGCACAATAGTCACACATTACAATAAAACAAACAAAATGCATAAATCTTGTTTGGTATCTTCCAAAAGATAAAGGCTATGCCGGCGGTGTGCTATCTAGCTTTAATAACACGATCGCTTAGGGTGGGAAATACGACACCCACAGCAGAAGTGAACCACAGCAATAAGCAACTGCTTAATAGAAGTAAAACGTTCTCAAGTAATTAGGCTAAGTAATCAAGTAAACGCTCCGTAATAAAATAAAAACATACAAACAAAAGATAGACACCAGCAGTGCTTTAAACTCTGCTTGTTGCTTGTTTAACTTTAACGCAGGAGCGGGTATAGGCTATATTATGTTGCTCTCACTTTAAGACCTAACTTACAGTATAGCGCGGATTCAATACTGACACACATCCCAAACTTGTTTACTCAAGACATAACCGTCAAAATGGATAGTCATAGGAATAATTATGTGTGTATTTGATCATTCAAGGGCAATAAGCCGAGAGATAGGACACATTTCTGTACACTTGTGCGAGCGCGGACAGGGGGCAAACGCTTGCACAGATCAAGCAACCCGTCTGACATCGGCCCGCGTGTCAGTACCACATTGAGTTCGGGGTTTACATCGCTTTTATGAACTATTTTTAGTGCTTTTATTTGGTCATTCATCCACCTTGCGCAATCGCTTCGCCCGGTCCTTGGCGCTTATGCGAGACGGTCGGCAGGTGAGAAAGATTCGCCTTCGCTTTCACGATCGCAGAACTGAAGAACTATTAGAACAGCTGAAGAATAAAATCCGTTTTGTGTGTCTGTGGTACAATCCGAGACACACGCCAATAACACGAAAGCTGATTGGCTGCCATACAAGATGCATGTTGGTCTCATTTGTAGTCATAATACTACAGAAGAACTACAACACCCCGGAATAAAACACACACACACACACACACACACACACACACACACACACACACACACACACACACACACACACACACTAAAGCGCTGCAGTATTTCAATGAGTATCAGAGGTAGCGTTACATAGACGTAGGAAAATTAAGACCTGTTTAGAATGATTTAAGACCTAGAACTCAATACTTCAGCGAATTTAAGACTTTTTAAAGGTCCCATGGCATGAAATTTTCATTTTATGAGGTTTTTCAACATTAATATGAGTTCCCCTAGCCTGAATATTGTCCCCAAGTGGATAGAAATGTTGATCGGTGTAAACCCGAGTTCTGGCTGTCTCTCTCTGCCTTTGAGAAAATGACAGGCCAGACGAGCCAATCCTGAAGCCTCCTGTTTTGACGTCCAAGCAGGAGCGGTTACCTCCCTTTCCTCCGCCCAGAGAATCTGGCACGCCCATGCAAACGCTCGAGAGATCATTAACGTTACTTGTGAACGAGTGAATGCAGGCAGTTTCTCAGTGTTTGGATGTACAAATGAAAACAGAAGTCTTTCTTCAGTTCCTTCTGATCTGTGATCATTGATTTTTTTTTATGTGTAGCTAATTATTTATTATTCGTGCACACACTGCAGCTTCTCTCTCTCCAGACAGAACAGTGTTTTCGTGTTTTCTATCTTGTGAGTCAGTGTTTTTGTACGTCCTCGTCGCGTCTACCGGTTCTAAAATGTGCATACAGTCTTTTCTGTTTAACATCAGCAGTCACATCTTTAGAGATAAACTTCACACACGCCGAAGCTCGGCCTCCAACATCCCCGACCCCCAGTACTGCATCTGGCCCACAGCGGAGGCACCAAACGCGGCGTGAGATTAAGCAGAAGGAGGGTAAGCGTGAGAATATCTGGGCTAGGCTAGCCAGCTTTCCCCACAATAAACTGGATTACATTCGATTACAGCTGTTGTGTCTTTGTTTGTGCTGTGTAACGTTACTCAATGCGCGTCACTGATGCTATTCATATGATTGGAACATATCTAGAAATAATGCTATATTCAACACTTACTAACTCGTTCATCTCGCTGTAATGGTACTTTGCATGTGTTACAAAGTTGGTAATAATGATGAGACGGACTCGGTGTGACTGGGACTCGTGTTTATTCAGAACTCTCAGATACAAACACAATAAACTCGCGTTGACAGACAGCGCTCTCATAACTCAGTAGGTACTATAAATAACTTTGTTAGCGATCGCTTCCTCTCCATGATGTCCGGTGCGCGAACGAATCATTCTTTTGAATCGGTTCTTTTTAGTGAACCGAACCAGTTCACCAAATCGGACTGAATCGTTCTAAACGGTTCGCGTCTCGAGTCAGCGCTGATCCATCATTTACTAAAGTTACTAACTTTCTGACATGAGTGACAGTCCCTCCGACTAGAAATAAACTAATAACTGAAGTATATGCTGTAACTACAACAGTTCACCCTGAACTGAGACATGCTGAGAACTGATGAGAAGTGAACACAGGTCCATCCGTCTCTGGCGGCAGACTCGTGCCTCGTTAAACCACGCCCCCTCCGCTCATTTAAAATGCAAAGATGTCAGCCAATCACAACAGTGGGCGTTTTTACTGAAGTCTCACAGCAGACACGCCTCTTGAAGCAGGACATTCAGCCACAGGGCAAACAGCAGTATTGAAAAAATGCCTTTTATTTCTAAATTATGACATTTTATGATGTAAAAATCATACTAACAATATAAGTACACCTCAGGAAACATTATAAAATAATAGAAAAATGCAATGCCATGGGACCTTTAAGGCCTAAAATGTTGATTTTGAAATGCAAGACTTTTTAAGACCCCGCGGAAACCCTGCTCCTGGCTTCTCATCATCAGCAGTAAAACCGCACAACAGCATTTTCTGACGCATCAGAGACACTTTGGTTTTCTTTGTTGGATCACAGAATTGCAGGACGAGTGCGGATGTCAACGCTATTTTCAACCGCTGCCACTCCGTCTCATGTTTGTCTGTCCACTCGAAGTCTGATGTGTTTTGTGCGAGTTGTCGTGTGTGTGATGTTCTTGCAGAAAGATCCGGAATGAACTTTCCTATGTAATTCACCAAACCCATTACTCTTTCTGCACCTTTTCTGTCAGTGGGACTTTCCATCTCTAGAATGGCATTGATCTTCTCGCTGTCTGACTCTATTCCTTGACTTGATCGTTTATCTCCAAGAAACACAAGTTCTTGCGCACCAAACGGACATTTGTGTTTGTTGAGTTTCCCTCAGTTTGATCTTTGGTCCGTCTGCTATTGTGCTCTTGAAGCGAAGATCCCCAAATGATCATCAATGTCTGCTCTGACTCCTTCAAGTCCTTCGATGATGTTCTCCAATCGCTCTGTGCCTAAAATCACAATTTCCTCACGGTTTACAAATAGTTGGAAACATTTGGGATATTGTAAGTTCTCAACTGAACAAAATATATAACACTGGCCTAGTGTTGGGATATTTTACTGCAAAAATCTTACATATTGCACCTTTAATCAGAGCTTTTTTCAGAATTTATACTATGAAAATGATTCTCTTCTCTCATTTTTCAGCGTCTATTGCATCTGATTTTTGTGATCAATCTACACTCAAAAAACTTTAAGCACATCAGAAATGCAGGATCTTTTCAGATTTACACATTTCATTTAATAGTCAAATCCCATCAGATTGAAATGAATAATCATTATGTAAAAATATGTAAGGATTATTCAATTTGATGGACTTCTGCTATTAATTGAAATGTGTAAATCTTGTAAAAAGGCAGTCCTCCTGCATTTCTGATTGGCCATATGATCAGTAAATAATGCTGACTGAAAACTGAACGCATGTTTCCTTCTACAGACTTTTGCAACATCTCGCTCACATTCTGTCATGTTTCTTCTTCTCCCCTCGGCTTGTGTCTCAGCAGCCGCTTAATACACCCCAAAGGCTCTTTAAGAGCCACTGCACAGAACGAATCTTTGACTTTGTAAGTGAATGTTCAGACTGTCAGCCCTTCTCAGTGTTTGAGTGTAGATCCGCTCAGAGTCATCACTGTCTTATAAAAAAGACATTACATTTATGATCCTGTAACATCATTTCAAATGTAACGCTCTTTTGTAAATAATAATTGTTCTTTAAAGGGGCTATATGCAACTTTTTCCCCAAAATAAACGTAACAATAGCCTTTTTATTTTACCATTTATGACTCAAACATCTCCTGATGAGCATACTGACACCTTGTCCGCTCACAGTGGGTGCACCTATAAGCCTGTATCCTATTTTCTGGCGGGTCGTTTTTTCCCCGCGCTGTCTGCGGATGTGACGTCACCACCGCTGCGGGAGCGAGCAGAAAATAAGAGCAGTTCTGTTTTTTGGCCACAGGTGTCAGTCGCGAGTTTAAAGTTCAGAAAAACGCATATAGCCCCTTTAAAGACTAGTTATTATTCACATATATATCACAGACCTATTTAATATCTTTACCCCCTTCTGCAAACACATCATTGACAATCGGCCATCTTCCAGTTTCCAAGACATCCAGAGTTGAAGAAGTGTTTGCAGAAGAAGACAGAAGACAGAGAGTCATCCCACAGCGAAACACCACACCAGCCCTCCATGAGATGATCAAGAGTGAAGTGTCCGTCTACAGAGCCTCAGAAGAGCCGTCCTCTCGTGGCGGGGTCAGACACACACTCTCACAGCTCTCACCATCCACCATCAAATGTTTCTTGAGCAGCTCCTCCGTTTCAGCGGCCCGAGAAGGATGATGAGGTGACAGCTCGGGATGAGGAAGAGGAGGAAGAGGAGGAACACGCAAGCTAGACATCATTTTCTCCAACCTTTCTAACAAAAAGCAATAAACCTGACTACAATAGTGGTCTTTTTATTTTTCAGCTTCCCGTTTGCAAAGTGAATATATGAGACCATTCTCCTGACCTTGCCTCAGAAGACCCTGCCGTCCGCTGGTGGGGTAAAGCCCTATTCGGCCGCTAATAGTTTCTCGTGGGGTCATAAGGTATTTTCATCAGTGACAGGGGATAGTCTGTGATTTTATTGCTGTCTGAATCCAGAATGTTCGTGTTTTTCTCCCATCACCCGCGTACAAATCCCCGGCTGAATTACCTCCTGTTTTTAGACAAACACAAGGTTGTGTGGTGATTTAATTGCCGTCCGAATCCACATCTCTGAGTTTTCAAGAATATATCACTTCAGAATTCACTGTTTATATCCTTTTTGACCCCTGCAGAGCCCCGTACGGCTGCGCTTCACTGTCATTTGGATACATTTTAAAGATCTAGACTTTTATTACTGAAATGCTGGCAAGTACAAGAGCAATATATTTCATCACCGCTCAAAAAATAAAGAGAAGAAAAGCACGTAAACATTTGAAATGGGCCGTTATTACGGCAGAGATTATATCTGTTAAAATAACCACAGCTTTATGTTTACTTATGTTAATAAGAGGCTGTATTCACTTAATCTGCTCATTTCCATGTAGAATAAAATCACATCCTTTATTTTGAAATAAAATACAAGACAGAAAACCATTTTAACTATAATGTGCGTCTATATATTTTCCTATTTTTAAACAGATTTAAATAATTAAATAATAATTAGGATATTATTATCCTATTATTAAATTAGATATGCATTTATTCTTATTATACCAAGCATATGACATTTTATTTACAGCACAATCATGTTATTGAGCACATGATCAGCGTTCCCGATCACAAAACTCGCTCCTCCGCCGGGAATAAATCACATCCGAATGCTCGAGTTCATCACTGAGGTGCTGCACATTTATTTTTACGGACGTCCACGTGAGACACAATCCCCGTCCGAATAGAGCTTAAGAAAGAGACTCTTCCTCTTCTCTCACAGCTCTCCATCATCTCCCTCTTCCTCCTCAACACTGTCTGAAAGAGTGTTTCCCACCGGGACACAGTCAGGAATGACAGATCCTGAGAAAGTCATCACCCTCATTCTCTTCAACAAAAAACTGCTGATGTATTTTTGGGTGGGCCAAATAATGCAGGAGAGATGCTAGAAATCTATATATTGTGCTTTTTTACATATCTTTACTCTTTATTATGTGTTATAGCTCTGAGAAGCTCAAGGACTATATATCTTTGGTAATTGTAATATTGTTTAGATTAGATTAGATTAGATTAGATTCAACTTTATTGTCATTACACAAGTACAAGTACAAGGCAACGAAATGCAGTTTAGGTCTAACCAGAAGTGCAATAGCAGCAAGTGCAGGATATACAACGTTTGCATAAGTGCAGGACATGGATATGTACTGAGTATATATAAATATATCTATAAATAGAGAGATGGTTATTACTATAAACAGAATTTACAGGTGAATATGTACAGTGAATAATATACAGATGGTTATTACTATAAACAGAATTTACAGGTGGATATGTACTATGAATATAATATAATATACAGATGGCTATTACTATAAACAGAATTTACAGGTGAATATGTACTATGAATATAATATAATATACAGATGGCTATTACTATAAACAGAATTTACAGGTGAATATGTACAGTGAATAATATACAGATGGCTTTTACTATAAACAGAATTTACAGGTGGATATGTACTATGAATATAATATAATATACAGATGGCTTTTACTATAAACAGAATTTTACAGATAGAGGTATACAATGATATGTTAGGCTAAAATGAGGAATATAGCAGTGGATTAAGGTAGTGCAATAAATTATGGACAGAAGCTATCCGAAAAAAAAGTGTAAAAGTGCAGTGGAAGTGATTGCATATTACAGTTAGAAGTACGGTGCAAAATACAAATGTAAACAGTTGGTACTGTAAAAACAGTCGGCAGTGCAAATGAGCATAATCCAGTTAAGGTATGGTAGTGCAAAATGCATAAGTAAACAGTTGTTACTGTAATAAACAGTCGGTAGTGCAAATAACAAAGTGAAGGTGGATGTGAGGTAGGAGAGTTATCAGTATATGAGGGGAGTGGATCAACGGGGGTTTGAGTTCAGTAAAGAGACAGCTCTGGGGAAAAAACTGTTCTTTAGTCTGCTGGTCCTGGTCCGGAGGATCCTGAAACGCCTGCCGGAGGGCAAGAGAGAAAACAGTCTGTGGGCTGGGTGAGAGGAGTCCTTGAGGATGCTGCGAGCTCGCTGCAGACAGCGTTTCCTCTGGATGTGCTCGATGGCAGGTAGTGGAGTCCCTGTGATGCGCTGGGCAGTTTTCACCACCCGCTGCAGTGCCTTGCGCTCCGCAACAGAGCAGCTCCCATACCATACTGCGACACAGTTGGTCAGGATGCTTTCTATTGCGCAGCGATAGAAGTTCACCAGGATAGCCGAGGAGAGCTGATTCTTCCTCAGTGTCCTCAGGAAGAAGAGGCGCTGGTGAGCCTTCTTGACCAGGCTGGAGGTGTTGGTCGTCCACGACATGTCCGCCGAGATGTGGATCCCCAGGAACTTGAAACTGGAGACACGTTCAACAGCCATTCCATTGATGTGGATGGTGTCGTGTGTGCCTCTTGACTCCTTCCTGAAGTCCACGATGAGCTCCTTCGTTTTGGTGGTGTTGAGGAGCAGGTTATTTTCGGTGCACCATGTGGCCAGGTGCTGGATCTCCTCCCTATAGGCAGTCTCATCGTTGTTGCTGATGAGACCAATCACCGTAGTGTCGTCCGCAAACTTGACGATAGAATTAGATCCATACACAGGCTTGCAGTCGGCGGTGAAGAGGGAGTAGAGAAACGGGCTTATTGTAGCTTATTGTAGGCGTTGTAGTCACTGATGGCCTGGATGCCCTGCCACATGCGTCGAGGGTCAGAGTTGGAAAAGTGACCCTCTATCTTTAGCTTGTAGCAGTGCTTGGCCTTTTTGATGCCCCTCTTCAGGTTTGCTCTGGATGTACTGTAGGCTTGTGCATCTCCTGATCTGAAGGCAGTATTGCGTGACTTCAGCAGGAGTCGCACTTCCCTGTTCATCCATGGCTTCTGATTTGGGTATGTGGTGATCTGTTTCTGGGTTGTAACACTGTCAATGGTGGTATTGATATGATCCAATACAGAGGAGGTGTAGAAGTCAATGTCCGTGTGAGCACCACTGGTGGCTTGAGAAGCAAACACACTCCAGTCTGTGTGTAGAAACCTTTCCTGGAGTGTGGAATCTGCCCCCGCAGGCCACACCTTGATGGTCTTCACTGATGGCTTCACACGGTTGATGAGGGGTGCATTATTGGGGATGAGGAACAAAGAAAGGTGATCTGACTGTCCCAGGTGGGGGAGGGGTGTCGCAACGTAAGCACCAGCCATGTTTGTGTAAACATGGTCTAAGGTTTTGTTTCCTCTGGTGTGGCAGGAAACATGCTGGTGAAACTTGGGTAGCACTGACTTTAAGTTTGAATGATTAAAGTCACCTGCAACAATAAAAGCAGCTTCCGGGTGATCAGTCTGTTGTTTACTGATGGCTGCATGAAGTTCTTTCATAGCAAGCTTGGCATCAGCATCCGGGGGAATATAGGCTGCAGTTATAATGGTGGAAGTGAACTCCCGCGGTAGATAAAACGGTCTACATTTAACCATGAGAAACTCGAGGTTAGCTGAACAATGACTCCCAACAATAGCAGAGTTTGTGCACCAGGCTTTGTTAATGTAAATGCACAATCCACCACCTCTGGTCTTACCGGAGCCATCTAATGTTCTATCCGCCCGGAGCGTGTGGCATCCCGCTAGCTCAATAGCGGTGTCCGGTATTCCGCCGTTTAGCCAGGTTTCCGTGAAGATTAGGACGTTACAGTTCAAAAGTTTCTTGCTGTGTGTGATGCTGAGTCGAATCTCCTCCATTTTGTTCACTAGCGACCGTACATTGGCAAGGAAAATACTGGGTAAAGAGAGCCGATGTGGGGTTAGCCTTAGCTTTAGCCTTAGCTTAGCTCTCAGACCTCCGCGTTTTCCCCGCCTTTGTTTACGATCTCGGCGCCGCCTGCGAGCACTTCCGCCCGGCCGGGTAGAGTGCATAGCCTCGGGTGTCCTAGCGATCTCAGGAAGGAGTCGAAGATTGTCCATAAAACTGTCGGAAATTCGCAAACCAATATCCAAAATCTCACCACGGGTGTACGATGTTAAGGCACAACTATTCTGAACGAACAGACCCGAGATGAGCAGGAAAAATACCGCAAAATTGCAGAATCTGGAGAGACCCAGAGCCTCGCGAACTACTCGCGCCGCCATCTTGGATTCATGGTTTAGGTTTAGCAACTGGTAGCTAAGTGAATATAACTCAATAAAAATAATCATTGGTTACATTATACATTAATTATATTGTTTGATTAATTAACTGATGTGTCCCAATAACTTGGTAACTCTTTACAAGGTTAAAAACAATCTGTAATGTTCAAAATGTGTTGGCTCAGTAATTGTACAAAGTCACACTGAATGAATGCGGATTCATTGAATGCAGTGTTTCTTGGCCATTGGTGTTTGTATTGGTTTCCATTACACACATGTATTGATCCCTAAAGGTATTAACTAAAAACAATAACTTTCTCTATAATCATTAGAACTGATAAGTTTTTACAGCAGAGAATGAAATGTTTATGACTTTATCAGTTCTCTATGGATTTCAAGGTTTATGGAGCGTGCGCATCTCCATTCCCTGGACTAAAGGTGACGAGGATATATAAATGTGAACGTGGTATTTTGGTCGTTAGGACGTACCTGCCATGATCCAGTAACGTGCCACTGTAACGCCGCTACGCCGAATATGGTCCGGTCCGGTTTCGTCTTCACAACATAACTGTGTTAGCTGGGCATGTTTGACACTGTGACGTTTCCTTTGTTCTCCCCTCAAACATGTCAAAGCGATCACGAAGCCCAGAGATGAAGTCTCTTAAGTCCCTCTAAATATGCCCCCTCTGTATGGATAGAAAATTGTTATATTAGGGCCAGGGCAGGACGTTTGGTCACCCATGAACACTTATGGCAAAACACTTAGCCAGTTTGATTCTGTTAATTATTTCTGAGTAAACCTTTTCTCCCATTGTGTGTGTTTGTGTGTGTGAGTCTCACCTGTGCTCTGGCCCGGTCAGCGATTCTGCAGTGAGTCTGTGTACGAGTCCATTGGACAGTGAGGGGGAGGGGCTTACAAGCCACGGCCACCAGGGGGACGG
>CM042247.1:3566150-3608650 GCA_023566225.1 Romanogobio albipinnatus | reverse complement strand
CCCTCAACCTGTAGAGAACAATGACACACATTAAGTCTATCTCCAAAGCTAAACATGACCACTTAAACAAAATAAATAAATAACATAATGCTCTCAATATGAAATATATATAAATACTCATTAGTTCACATTGTTAAAATTAGGGATGCACCAAAGCCAGAAACACTCAAGGGTCACACGGCAACCCGTCAAAATAAAAGTTTGGTATAAAAAATTTAAATTTACAGAATATATCAGGCTTCTGTTGTAGCCTACAGTAGATTTAGCTATATGTAATAATAATACGTCTCTACTAATAATAATAATTATGCCTAGATGGTTGATTATTTTTCACTTGATCTTTTTTTATAAACAATGTTTAATTTTAAACAGCATACAGCCTTTAAATGTTTGTATTATTTACTTTTATCATAAATAATAAATTTAATACATTTAATATATTTTTTTTAAATAGTAAAAAAAAAAAAACATTTAGCTGTGGTACCGAAATTGGTACTGAGTACCATACAATTTTTATGGTATTGGTACTGACAACTGGAATTTTGGTACCGTGACATCCCTACTCCTGACGGGTGGAAAGCAAATGAAAGGCGATTCCCGAGGCTGGCCACTCTAGCGAGGCGTTATCTCTGTATTCCCGGAACATCAGTGCCATCTGAAGCCTTTCGTAGTGTGGTTTTGGTCAAGTTTACTAAAGTAAACATTGTCGCGTATGTTCTTCTTGCCGCTGTTTCCTGATGGTTTATAGAAAAATTACCCAGAGTCTTCCTCTGTCGTTTCAAAGAACAGCACAACTCTCCGTTGTGCTGTTCTTTGAAACGACAGAGGAAGACTCTGGGTAGATTTAGGCGCGCGCTGTCAGCAGAGGCTTGTGCTGCGGAGACCGAAGGATTGAGAGGTTGTTTTCTGCTGCGGGTTTAACTGTCAACAGGCTGCGCTCCAGACTAACCCACATCATTTAGACATGTTACTTAAAAAAACGAACAAAACAAAAACAACATACAAGGTGTGGATGGAGGTAGCTTAGGCCTGCTATTTTTATTTGAAAAAAAAAACGATTCCGGTTCTTCAAACCTTTCGGATTCAGTGTATTTTCGTTTTGTCATCTTAATTTGGTAATTATTTCAGTGAAGAATATTTAGTGTAGGCCTATTTATTTTATTCTTTTTATTTATATTTTATCTGATCTGTATGCTAGGGCTGTCAACAAAATATTCTAAATCCGAATATATATTCGAATAGTAAAAAAAAAAAAAAAGAATTTTGAAGGTGAAAATTAATATTCAAATAAAATAAAAATGTGGAAAAAAACGCCTGCGGTAGTTGAGGCGTGGCTGTCTGCCTTGCGAGTGGACGCGCGCCAGTGCGCCTGAAGCCTTGTTTATGCTTTCGCCTGGCTCTGCAGCGTGAGCCTCCGCTGACTGCGCGCACTCCTCCCCAAACGGACGAGGCGTTTATACTTGATGCGCTCGCCGTTGTGCTATTCTTTGAAACGACAGATGGCGACTCGAAGTAATTGTTCTATAAACCATCAGGAAAAAGCGTCGAGAAGAATTGGGCTACTGTACACAGGTGATGATATTTATTTTAGTACACTTCACTGAAAACCACACTACAAAAGAATCATGTAAAACAGATCAAAATAAACCTTGATATTACTTGTGACATGAGAACAAAATGTATGTAGAAATGTAACGTTAACTTACACATATAACTCAATTTATGATCTCTTAAATGTTTCCTAATTTCACTAAACACTTTCGTGAGTTTTCACTTAGTTTCGTGAACTTTTCTTTACCATTAGAACCCACAGTGACATTTTTTAATACGCTTGTTTTTGTTACTAAAGGTATGTTTCAACCCATGCAACAATTCTAACATTTTAATAACTTATCATAGATTACACTTAACCTGATTTTAATACAAAAATAATAAAATATTGTGGTGACATATATGTCACATCGGGCTGTTAACCTTACAACAGTTGGTGGAATTTTGATGTTATGTATTTGTCATATTAAGACAAATATTAATGAGCTGCTCAATTAATTTAGCAGATTCAAAAAATGTTTTAGTGTTAAATATTTTCTCTGTTTTATATAAAATCTGGGACTCTGCACCAAATGCCAGGAAATCATGCATACTTGGGAAAATGACAAAAAGACATACCATGGTGGCTGACAAAATGTTACGCAACTGTTTTCAGACTCTACTAGCATCTCTACATTTCACTGACAACAATGATTCTTAAAATCAGCAAGCAGGGGATAAGTGTTGGAAGATCCGTCTATGGCTTGATATGTTTTGTTAATAATTTTTAATAATATGCATCATTTTGATAAATGTTGTGGAAAAGAAAAGAAACTGAAAAAAACTGCTATTTAGCAAAAAAATTATTAAATGTTTTTTTTTAAACTGAGAAATAAATGCCAAATGTGACATATATGTAACATAAAAAATGTATCATAAACGCCCAATGTCACATATGTGTAACATTATAGATCTCTCACAAGGAGGGGTTGTATTTCAAAAATAACTGCAGAAACATGTTACAAGTGGTCCATTAAGCCTGTTTTATATGCCCCATAATTTTCCTAAAAGGATAAATTGGTCCGGGTTCTTATGGGTTAAACGGGCTTGTTTATGCTTTTGTAGGCTAATTTTTTTAATATAAGCAACTAATTTGTATGTGCAAACTGGACCACGCTTACTTTGCATCGCCCGCCACAAGCTCTTTGACTGCAACATGACAAGAGGCCATAACAGAGACATTAATTTCGTTCATTTGTAAGGACATGAGACCGATCAGTGTCCACTGATCAGTGGATGGGGCAGGCTTCAGGGAGTTCTGTCAAGCAATGGAACCGAGGTACTGACTGAATAGATATTGCATGAATAAAGGATAAATGCACTGCTTCCACTGGTTTGATTATTTACCGTTTCATGTCAAGGAAAAGTTCCATGTTTACCACAGCACAGCTCGCTCGGAGCGTTCAATATGCAGTAAAACTTCAAGTAATATTTGTTTTAATCACTGAATGAAGCCTGCTATATTTGGGACAAGAGTCGCAACCTTAAATTGCTTGCACAAAATTCATTTAAACCGTTATGCGCAGAGAGCGCGAGGGCGAGAGAGAGGGAGGTCTGCGGTCTTGGCCATTAGTTGATTTACTTGTTTTTGTGTAGGTAATACGTTGTCAAATATGTTTAAACTTAAATAGACTACCTATACAAGTAGTTATGTCTCTTTGTATTAATTTTTCCTGTTATTGACGTAATGCGCGTCATTGACAAAATGCGCAACCAGATGTTTGAATAGTTAGAATATTTGTGTTTTTTTTAGAGGGAATATTCAAACGTCATTTTTGAGCAATTTTGACATTTGCACGGTAAAATAAAATACATTTTGGCTGCTGTCTGTAGATTCCTTCATGCACAACTCGTATTCTTTCAGATGTTTTATACGCAAATGTTTTAACAGCGGCTGTTGTTTAGGGTCCTTGCCACCCCGAGACAAATCGGCATTGCAAATTGAACATGTAGCTCGTCTTGAATCGCCTTCTTTTGACTTAAAGTACTGCCACGTTTTCTGTTCATGAGTTCCATTTTCACTTTCAATGGCGGCATCATTACGTTCGACCAGCGCATAGGGCAAGCCTAGGGTTCGGTTTGGTGGAAAAAAATTCTGAGGTTCGGCAGAAACCGAACCCCGTCATAAAGCCCAATATTCGGCCGAATCCGAATCCTGGATTCGGTGCATCCCTAGTTAAAATACACCAGTTAGGATTAGAGGAGAGAATATACAGTTTGTACAGTATAAAACATTATTTCTGTGGAAAATCACATAAAACATGGAAATCCACTGTGTGTATATATGTGTGAGTGTTTGCGAGTGTGTGTGTGTGTGGGTGTGTGCGCATGTATGTATAGGTTTGTGCTTAATGTAATTTGTAAACATTTTAAGGAACTCTTAATACTAATACTACTTAGCACTAAATTACATTTTTCTATTTTCCGTGACCTAATCTAAAGTGAGAACTATTTATGGTTAATAAGTTGTTAAAGCATCACCTAACTCTTTACATGAGCTAATTAAACAATAACACTTCGTTAATTATTCATTTTGTATACGATGGTTTGATTCTTCAAAAAAAAAAAATCTATTAAAACTAAAAAAAAACGAAATAATCGCATTGTTTTCAGTAATTAATCGCAAGTTTTTAATATTTTGATATTGTAATAATTTCCGTTACTCTCCAAACTAAAGTAGAAATAATTTAAAGACAGCATATTTTAAATATGTGTTGTAATGGCATCTTTTTATGAATGAAGGCCAGTATCACTGATACTGATGTCTCAATGAAACATTAATGACGTTACATTACAGTATAACTGAAAGATACCAATTTCAACATTTATTAGGCTTTAAAAACAACTTTTAATTTAAGTGAACTTAAAACAATCTTTACATAAACTCATTATAATAAATGTTATATTTACCCATGGCCTTCCCTGTTAGACATATACAGAAATGTAATTGTAGCGTGTAACGGGTCTGATGCAGTGGCGGCTGGTGATAATAAATAGTGTCTTCACTTTTATCTTTTTACACATTAATTTCCGACATGAATTTGCATGTTTGCATTGTTCAGTCAGATGTCTCTTACCCCCGTTGTTGTCCAGAGTAAAGGGCATTGCTAACAACACATCCAGCCAACCACTTACGTTTTTCATAACAAGCGCGTGAAGCTCCAAGTGCAGCTTCATCCTCTGTCACTGGCCTGCTGCTGGATTTGTAAATCGCGTTGGTTCGGTTCGGGATCCTTTATCCTTTTTTTTCTTCCAACGAACGCCTTGTGAAAGAATTGGGTTTAACTGCTGCCATCTCTACGAAACTGATCATCCTAACAAGGTTTTAGCGGAGTCGGAGTGAAGGTGTTGCCCGCACACTTTCGCTTTAGTGGCCAAGAGCGGAAAGTTGAATGACAGGTGACGAGAACCAATCAGATTGGATACAATAACACACATCCAATTCTGATTCGCCAGGGACGCAGCGACCTGCGTCCGGAGGAGGATCTTTAAGAAACCAATTAGAGACCAGTTTCAGGTCACATGCTGCCCATATATTTTTGTACTCCTTTAAATGGATAGACATCCATTTGTCCGGCGTCCCTTGCCCATGAAACAGCATGAATCATATTGAAGAACATATAAAATTGTTAACCCATCAAAGCCAGTTTTTATTAAATGCTGAGGCTCTTACTAACAGCCAGCACATCCTATGAGTAAACTATTTTATTTTTATTTCACTTTAATATAATTTTTGTATACATGTACAGGGAGTGCAGAATTATTAGGCAAATGAGTATTTTGACCACATCATCCTCGTTATGCATGTTGTCTTACTCCAAGCTGTATAGGCTGGAAAGCCTACTACCAATTAAGCATATTAGGTTATGTGCATCTCTGTAATGAGAAGGGGTGTGGTCTAATGACATCAACACCCTATATCAGGTGTGCATAATTATTAGGCAACTTCCTTTCCTTTGGCAAAATGGGTCAAAAGAAGGACTTGACAGGCTCAGAAAAGTCAAAAATAGTGAGATATATTGCAGAGGGATGCAGCAGTCTTAAAATAGCCAAGCTTCTGAAGCGTGATCATCGAACAATCAAGCGTTTCATTCAAAATAGTCAACAGGGTCGCAAGAAGCGTGTGGAAAAACCAAGGCGCAAAATAACTGCCCGTGAACTGAGAAAAGTCAAGCGTGCAGCTGCCAAGATGCCACTTGCCACCAGTTTGGCCATATTTCAGAGCTGCAACATCACTGGAGTGCCCAAAAGCACAAGGTGTGCAATACTCAGAGACATGGCCAAGGTAAGAAAGGCAGAAAGTCGACCACCACTGAACAAGACACACAAGCTGAAACGTCAAGACTGGGCCAAGAAATATCTCAAGACTGATTTTTCTAAGGTTTTATGGACTGATGAAATGAGAGTGAGTCTTGATGGGCCAGATGGATGGGCCCGTGGCTGGATTGGGAAAGGGCAGAGAGCTCCAGTCCGACTCAGACGCCAGCAAGGTGGAGGTGGAGTACTGGTTTGGGCTGGTATCATCAAAGATGAGCTTGTGGGGCCTTTTCGGGTTGAGGATGGAGTCAAGCTCAACTCCCAGTCCTACTGCCAGTTTCTGGAAGACACCTTCTTCAAGCAGTGGTGCAGGAAGAAGTCTGCATCCTTCAAGAAAAACATGATTTTCATGCAGGACAATGCTCCATCACACGCGTCCAAGTACTCCACAGCGTGGCTGGCAAGAAAGGGTATAAAAGAAGAAAATCTAATGATATGGCCTCCTTGTTCACCTGATCTGAACCCCATTGAGAACCTGTGGTCCATCATCAAATGTGCGATTTACAAGGAGGGAAAACAGTACACCTCTCTGAACAGTGTCTGGGAGGCTGTGGTTGCTGCTGCACGCAATGTTGATGGTGAACAGATCAAAACACTGACAGAATCCATGGATGGCAGGCTTTTGAGTGTCCTTGCAAAGAAAGGTGGCTATATTGGTCACTGATTTGTTTTTGTTTGGTTTTTGAATGTCAGAAATGTATATTTGTGAATGTTGAGATGTTATATTGGTTTCACTGGTAAAAATAAATAATTGAAATGGGTATAAATTTGTTTTTTGTTAAGTTGCCTAATAATTATGCACAGTAATAGTCACCTGCACACACAGATATCCCCCTAAAATAGCTAAAACTAAAAACTACTTCCAAAAATATTCAGCTTTGATATTAATGAGTTTTTTGTGTTCATTGACAACATGGTTGTTGTTTAATTATTAATGTTGTAAAATTAATCCTCAAAAATACAACTTGCCTAATAATTCTGCACTCCCTGTATATTTCTGGAATTTTGACGGGGGCGGCGCCCCAGCGCCCTCTATTGACCAGCCGCCACTGGTCTGACGTATCACACTTTTGTAATGTTCGATATGGGCCGCTGGATCAGAAGGCAGGTGTGACTACTGAGAGAGGAAGGCAGCACAGCAGGTTGGGGAAAAATCAACACAGAGGCTTGTTCTTGATTTAGTTGTGAATTTGTATTAGAAACTTTGTATTTGGACTTTTTTTCTTTTGCCTGAAGCAAATGCAAGCAGTTATTTCAATATGTCACAATAAAATGTCAACATTTGCAAAATCACTTTTTGGATTTTTAGGACTGGGCAAAAATATATATTTTTTCGATTAATCGTTTTTTAAAATGTGATCGATTCAAAATCGATTCTCAAAGGCCACGAATCGATTTTTTCCCCCATATTTATTTCCGCAAACATTGAACATAAGATTAACGTAAATCAAATTACTAGTCTTCTCCGCTAGATGTCAGCCTCTTATTGGCCTTGCGCGATGTTACAAAGGAGCGAGAGGCACACGGCCTGTCATTCATTCATTCACTGGTTAAATCACGGCTTCCGGTGCATTGTAATGCTGAGGTGAAATGCTACAAATCTGCAGAACCATTTGATGATGAGACGTCACCCTATTTATGGTTAATAAGTTGTTAAAACATCATCTAACTCTATACATATGAGCTAATTAAACAATAACACGTTGTAGGCTAATTAGGAAAGGTGTTTAATAGACCAGTGGATCACAAACTGAAAGGTGTTTTCATTAGAAATGTAATCCAGTCAGGTAAAACACACACACGTACACACACGTACACGTACACGTACACACACACGCACACACACACACACACACAGAATGGCAGTTAATGGAGTCTAATGAGCCTCTCCAACTGTCAGCATTTGAATTTTGTCAGTTAGAGTTTGAACAATCTTGGCTCATCTGAACATTCCGTCAGTGAAAGTCTATGGGATTTCTCAGAGTTTTGATCGGCATTTTTAGGAAAACCGTAAGTCGGATCAGTCTGAAAAGATATAGCAACTGACCTCAGAACAGTCTTTTAGCTTTCACTCTCTTACTTTAGTCCGATGCAATCTCCAGTCTTAGATCAGATGAAGTTGTTTAAATGAAGGAATTCTCCCAGAGTTGATCATACAGAAATAACAGGGGCTGATCATGAGAAACAAGTCACACCATCCGGGTTTAAGTTTATAGCGTGCAGGGACTAGGCTATATTGGCAGAAATGGGAGATTAATAAACATGCAGAAACAATAAAAACATACAGCGAGCAGCTCTTCATTAAGATCTCATGACTGTACAGGCGATCGCATCGCTCAGATAATGTTGCACAATTAAAATAAAACATGACACACACATGTTGTGTAAATAATAATGTGTCTAAATAAACTGTTATAAAGATTGATGTTTATTGTAAAGCTCAAATAAGTTGAATTGCTTGTCAAAACTGCGTCTGTCCATTATTTTCTGAGGGATTTATATGACGCCGCCTCTGAGTGTAGATCCGATGCTGGATTGAGTTTACATTACACTGAGATCCGATCACAATGTGTCCTCGACTACCTCTGGACCAGGACACGCTAATCGGATAACATGTTGTAACGCGGACTCAGGTGGATTGGGATCCATTTGCAGTTTATTTAAATTAGACAAACTCACAGTGAAAACAGGCAGAGGTCGGTAATCCAGGAATAACAGCAGTATCACAGGCAAGGCATAAATCGTGGTCATAACAGGCAAGGGTCAGGGCAGGCAGCAAACAGTCTAATGAACAGAGTCCAGGCAAACACAGATCAAAAGGCAGGCAGCAAGGGATCAGAGTCGATATAACAGGCAGGGTCGTAATACAGGCAGATCAGGATATCAGTGGGTAAACGCTCAGAAATGTCACCGGGGCAGAACAAGACTTCGCGGTGAGTGTGTGAGAGTTCAGAGTATAAATAGGCAGGATGATAAGGATCAGGTGTACAGTAATCAGTCCCGGCATGTGGGAGCATGGGAAATTAAGTCAGTGAGAAGGAGTTAGTACTCTGGTGAGTGCAACCTCTGATGGCCGACGGTGGGATTTTCACCAGCGATTGTGACACATGTGACACAACATCCGGATATAGGTCACGTGTTAATGCCAAGTGTAAACGCAGCCTTAGATTGTCATAAACACAGAGGGAGATCTATAACAAGCCATCTCTCCCAACCTTGCACCCTGAACACAGATTTGCTTTCTTTCATACGGGCTCATCTGCTTTCATGTACAATATCTACATATTGATCCTTATTCACTCCGAGTCTTTATGGTATAAATGATCTTACCCCAGTCTCTCCAGTTTACAGTGAGGATTCTCCAGTCCAGCAGAGAGCAGCTTCACTCCTGAGTCCCCTGGATTATTCCAGTTCAGATTCAGTTCTCTCAGGTATGAGGGGTTTGATCTCAGAGCTGAAGCTAGAGCAGCACAACCTTCATCTGTGACACCACAACTATACAACCTGTAGAGAACAATGACACACTCTTCACTCTCTCAGATCAGACACACAGATCAGATCAACAGAGACTTCATTATTATAAAGCATAGATCACCATGTTTGATGTAAGTGAGATCTACCATATTATTTGTTTGTGTGTTTGTGTGTGTGTGTGTGTGTGTGTGTGTGTGTGTGTGTGTGAGGGAAACCTTATATAAAAACTAACATAAATGATCACATTAAATAATATGTAAGGAGGATCACAGAAACAAAATGGATGTGATGGTCACTAAAGTTCCCGTTTTTCCTGTGTTTTTGAAGCTTTGATTGTGTTTACAGTGTGCAATATAACATGTGTTCATGTTTCGTGTGTAAAAAAACACAGTATTTTTCACACAATTTACTTATCTGTATACCGCTGTTTTCACTGTCCTTAAAAACGGGCTAATGGATTTCCTTGTTCTATGAAGTCCCTCCTTCAGAAATACGTAACGAGTTCTGATTGTGCCAGCGGTTCCTGTGTTGTGATTCGACAGCAGCTTAGCGCACGTTGCCCGGAAAGGTCACGCCTCTTACCATAATGGGGAGATGCCCCTTTTTTGCGTATTCTTGTGGGCGGAGGTTAGTCAACAAACTGTTCTATTGACGTCATTACAGCAGGAAGTACAGGGATGTAGTCCAAACCGGCCGTTCGCTGTAGGCTTTGAAAGGGAACCTCTGTTAAATAAGATATCTCGCTTGGCATTCAACTTTGAGCGTTATAATTTTACAGGTATTATTTATGCTCTAACAGCAACATTACACACTAACTAAAGTTTGAAAAATGGGATCATGAAGAACAGGACCTTTAAGGGTATGTGTTGATATCTGTACCTAAAGAGATGGTTTAACGGCCTTGTCCACTCATTTCCCTCCACTCCAACATGAGCCGGCACACATAAACATTCTGCTATTATTCTCAGTTGCTATATTCTGTACAAACTTTGTCGTTCTTCTATTAATATATCTTGCCTAGATTCTGGTTTTCCATTCCGTATACTTGTAAGCGTAGAATATGAATCTGAACAGAGTCAGTTGTAGGCTGGACTTCTTCCACCCACTGTAAGGCGATCTGAATAGTGACCATCTCTGCTGCATATCCTGATATATTATCAGCTGCTCTTTTGCCCATTTATACTTAAAGTGAGGAATATACAGAGCAGCCGCTGTACGCCCAGTTTCTTTAGAACCACCTGTATAAATAAAGTATTGACTATCTAAATATTGCTTCCTATGGAAGATAATTCTGGTGTCCATGTATTAATTTAGATATTTGCAGATGAACTGTTGGCATAGAGAAGAGCCGAGGTGGATAGACGGGCAGAGGCACTGTGGGACTAATATCTCCATCACTAATACCTGTTTGCTGAGCTTGCTCGTCTACTGTCCAGCCAAAGCTATTCAGAGAAGTCTGCTCATATTCCCAGCAGCTCTACAATATTTGTTTTTAACTGGATGGTTTGTAAAATTACCTTTAATACCAGTCCAGTATAACATTTTAACTGAATTTCACGAATGTCAAGTGGCACTCTTCACTCTCTCAGATCAGATCAACAGAGACTTCATTATTATAAATTACAGATCACCATGTTTGATGTTATTGAGATTTACCATGTTATTGTGTGTGTGTGTGTGTGTGTGTGTGTGTGTGTGTGTGTGTGTGTGTGTGTGTGTGTGTGTGTGTGTGTGTGTGTGTGTGTGTGTGTGTGTGTGTGTGTGTGTGAGAGAGAGGGAAAGCTTATATAAAAACTGATATAACAAATGATTTATCACATTAAATAATATGTAAAGATGATCACAGAAATGGATGTGATGGTCATTAAGGATGAATTCATCTTGTTCTTCATGTGTTGAAGTCCTGACTGTGCTGAGATTGAGTGTGTTTAAAGTAAAGAGTGTTAAATGTTGATCGTATCACTTTACTGAGGAGCAGCTCATGTGTTCATTCATTTACAGATCAATCACTCGATCACCTCAACTCAAGAAAGAGAGACTGAACACTTGAACACAGAAAAATATTATTTCTTACACTTCATTTAAACAGATGTGATATTACAATTAATGAATGGTAATAATCTATGGACATTTATATTCAATATGCAGACAATCTCAGGACGCTTTCATGCTAAATGGAAATACTCGAGTGAATTAGTGACATTCACAGATGAGGATATAACCTGTAAATGAACGTTTGGAGCTGAGGACGCACACACATCTGTCAAAGCGCATGACAGGGTGTGTTAAACGCTAATGCATTAGCTTGAAGCTTAACATCAAGATTTCTCATGTTTTGGGCGCTTGGATCATGTCCCTTTCCCGCAGCAGCTCACTCTGTTTCCACTGCACTATTTTAGATGCATTTTGTCCAGAGAAATGTGTTATTGAGTGCTGTACTGCGACTGCTGGAAGTTTCCCTTCACAGAGGGCAGACCCGACTAATCGATCATGAGAATCCCTGTCAATGATTTTCATTACGGATTTTATTGATTAGTTGTTGCTACTTATAACATTCATCTGGGAATCCATTTTCTGTCCCTGGCCTATACAGAAATATTACTCTTATAATTATTATTGATGATCATACACTTAATTTAAACAGATGTGATATTACAATTAATGAATGGTAATTATGTCGACTCCCAATTGCAGAGAAAGCAGCGCACACACACGAATAAAACTCCATAGCAACCATCTGTGACAAATAAAAACTGCCTAGCAACACCATAGGAACCACCCAGAATACCTTAGTAACTGCCTAGCAACCACCCAGAACACCTTAGCAATTGCCTAGCAACATGTTGACTCCCAATTGCAGAGAATGCAGCGCACACAAACACACCAAGCAGAGAACGCAGCACACACACACACACCAAGCAGAGAATGCAGCGCACACACACACACCAAGCAGAGAACGCAGCACACACACACACGCACACACAGAACAGAGAACGCAGCGCACACACACACACACACACAGAACAGAGAACACACCACACACAAAACGCAAAAAACGCAGCACACACACACACACACACACACACACACACACACACACACACACACACACGCACACACAGAGCAGAGAACGCAGCGCACACACACGCACGGAGCAGAGAACGCTCCGTTTTCTCTGAAACACTGATTTGGTCCCACTAATGTATTAACATTTATATTAAAGTAAATAAAACAGTCAAATATAAATCTTTACACACATAACTCATATCTGTTATTAAAGCATTAATTTCTGGTGTTTCAGTGAGAATTGTTATAATGTTTTAGCAGTGATGATTGTTCTCAGTGTGACTTACACAGCTGATCTAGTTGCTGTAACCACAGGCAGCATCTTCTGAAGAACTTCATCTCTTGTGTTTACTGAGTCACTGTTAGAACATAAAACATAAGTTCATTATTAATGATAATAATAATAATATCAGAAGTAAATAATACATTAAATACTCAAATATAGTTTTAATTAAACTGGTTTATAACGGACACAGATCTACATCGAAACTACTTAGAATTATTTTATTTTTTTTCAGTTATTTACAAATAACTGAATAATCGTTAATGAAGAATGTTTTAAGTTAAATGTTTGGGATTTAAAACAACACAATGCAATACAATGATGATAAGAGTAAAGTTTTATTTTGTAAACTATCCAAATATACAATACTCAGTCTAGATCTCAAGTTCCTCGGTGTCCACATCACAGAGGAACTCTCATGGTCCGTCCACTCCGAGGCCGTTGTGAAGAAGGCTCATCAGCGCCTTTTCTTCCTGCGACGGCTGAGGAGGTTTGGAATGAACCGCCACATCCTCACACGCTTCTACAGCAGCACCATCGAGAGCCTGCTGACTGGCTGCATCACCACCTGGTACGGCAACAGTACCGCCCGCAGCCGCAAAGCCCTGCAAAGGGTAGTGCGCACGGCCAGCTGCATCATCGGAGGTGAGCTTCCCTCCCTCCAGGACATTTACGCCAGGCGGTGTGTGAAGAGAGCTCAGAGGATCATCAGAGACTCTAGCCACCCGAACCATGGGCTGCTCTCACTGCTGCCATCAGGCAGACGGTACCGCAGCATTAGAACACGCACCAGCCGACTCCAGAACAGCTTCTTCCCACAAGCAATCAGACTACTTAACTCCTGATCCATCAGGATCATAACACACACTGGACAGAATATCACTCCGCACAACCCACTGTAGATACACACACATTATATACACATTTATGTATCATTTATTATTTATCATTTATCATATAGCACCTATTGTACATAATTGGATCTCTACTGTGAATAATAATGTATACTGTACATTGTATATTATTATTATTATTATAGCTTAATGTATACTGTTTAATGTATGTTTAGTGTATATTGTTTAAAGTATATGTATATTGTAAGTATGTGTATATTGGCTAAAGCTGTGAGAACTACACTCACATTGTGTAAATTATTTATTGTTTATTGTAGAGTTTACTGTGCTGTGAGTAATTGTGGGCGCATCAGATGTGTAATCTGATGCTGCTTTAAATGTTGTACATGTCATGTCGTGACTGCTATGTTGCTCGGAACTGCACCAAGAATTTCACCTGCTGTTGCACTTGTGTATATAGCTGTGTGACAATAAAGTGAATTGAATTGATTGATTGATTGAACTGACTGTCAAAGTGCAAAATTGCTACAAATGTCATGTCACATCATATCACATCATCACATCAAAATATAAGCAACAAAGGAGTAGACAAAAATGCTGGTAAACTCACAGCAAGTTCAGTGATGCATCATACGGTGTGTGTGTGTGTGTGTGTGCGCGCGTGCGTGCGCTCCGAGCCGCTCCGAGACGTGAAGCATGCGTTGCTTGCGTGAACACTGTGGAATTCATTCTGTGACCCGCGCAACCTAATTTATTTGATCAGATCCTTTGCCGTGGGATAAGTGCACTAAACTATATCACAATATTGTTTTCTGTTCAATTGACAGATGCTTTGTCAGTGCAATGACAACTGGTGGGACAGATTAAACTATGGCGGAGATATAGATATAGATAGCAAGATAATCAATTTAAAAAGTCTATTATTCACCTGTATGTGCTTGAAGTCTTCGATGCAGACAGCGTTTTAATCTTTTGTTGATAGGCTATAAATCAAGTGTAACCTTAACTAGTCGATTCAAAAGATAACACGTGTGCCTTCATCTCTGAACACAATATATGTGTCTTACATTTCATAATGAGCTCAGATAACCTCAGCGCCGACTCGTTCTCCAGCAGGTCTTTATCATGAATGTGAATGTGTGCAAAGGATTGTGGGTGATTGAGCTGAATTAAAGATGCGAAATGAAGGCTGGCGTCAAAGGATCCTTCAAACTGAGACGGCCTTCAGAGGCGCTTGATGACGTGGCCGTCGAGATATGCAGCCTTACTAGGACACAGCCTCCGTTTGAGAAATCCCGCAAATTATGTTCAATATCCCAGAAATCAATCTGTGCCCCGTGATTTAAACACCTCTGACCTCTGTGTGTCTCTGTTCATAATGTTTTAGACGGTAATGATTGAACTCAGTGTTACTTACTGAACATTTCTGCCTCCAATTAATGCCCTCAGGTGAAACTCCTGCATCGTCTGCTCTGAGGACAACAACACAAAAACTAAAGCTGACCACTGAGATGAGGAGAGTTTCACAGCACGTAATCCTCCACGGCTCATATGAGGTTGAGCTTCGTTCACTAGTGAAAGATCACCCAGTTCATTCAGACAGTGAAACAGATTGATGTATTTATCTGGAGAGGGATTCTCACTGATCTTTTCTTTAATATAGTCGACTGTTTCCTCATTGTTGTGAGAGCTGTTTCCTGTCTGTGTCTTTAGTTCTTGTAAGAGACTCTGATTAGACTCCACTGACAGACCCAGAAGGAAACGAAGGACAAGGTCCAGATGCCCATTTTTACTGTCTAAAGCCTCATCCACAGCTCTCTGATGGAGATCAGACAGTGAAGCTGTGTCTCCATTAGTTGGTTTGGTAATCTGGTCAAACACATTGATGTTCTTGTTTATAAAGGAGAGATGCACATATAGAGCCGCTAGATGTTCCTGAATGCTCAGATGAACAAAGCAGAAGACTTTCCCCTGATACAAGCCCAACTCCTCTCTGAAGATCTGAGTGCACAACCCTGAGTACACTGATGCTTCTGTCACATCAATGCCACACTCTCTCAGGTCTTCCTCATAGAAGATCAGGTTTCCTTTCACAAGCTGCTGATACGCCAGTTTCCCCAGTTTGACAATCATGTCTTCATCTCTCACTTTCTTCTCATAGTCCTTCTCATGTTTGATGTTGGTCTGGAGGATCAGGAAGTGTGTGTACATTTGAGTGAGAGTCTTGGGAATCTCTCCAGTCTCTGCTCCACTCAACATCTTCTCCAGAACAGTGGCTGAGATCCAGCAGAAAACTGGGATGTGACACATAATAAAGAGGCTCCTTGATGACTTCAGGTGTTTGATGATCCTGTGGGCCAGACTCTGATCACTGATTCTCTTCCTGAAGTATTCCTCCTTCTGTGGGGCACTGAAGCCTCGTACCTCTGTCACTCGATGGACACACTCAGAGGGGACGAGATCAGCTGCTGCGGGTCTGGAGGTGATCCAGATGAGAGCAGAGGGAAGCAGATTCCCCGCAATGAGGTTCGTCAGCAGCTCGTCCACTGAGGCTGATTCAGTCACATCACACAACCTCACATCGCTCTGAAAATCCAGAGACAGACGACACTCATCCAGACCATCAAAGATGAAGGACACTTTATACTGATCACTGGATATTTCCATTTCTTTGGTTTCAGGGAAAAAGAAATGAAGAAGATCTGAAAGACTGAGTGTTTTGTCCTTCATCAAGTTGAGCTCTCTGAAAGGAAGTGGAAATATGAGCTGGACGTCCTGATTCTGTTTCCCTTCAGCCCAGTCCAGGATGAACTTCTGCACAGAGACTGTTTTTCCAATGCCAGCGACTCCCTTTGTCAGCACAGTTCTGATGGGTTTGTCTTGTCCAGGTAAAGGTCTAAAGATGTCACTGCATTTGATCGGTGTGTCCTCTGTTTCTGCTCTCCTGGACTGTGTCTCAATCTGTCTCACCTCATGCTCATTATTGATCTCTCCACTTTCACTCTCTGTGATGTAGAGCTCTGTGTAGATCTCATTCAGGAGTGTTGGGTTTCCCTGCTTTGATATTCCCTCACACACACACTCAAACTTCTTCCTCAGATTTGATCTCAATGTGTCGAGGACTTCAGCAGGTTTAGAGTCACGGCTGTAAGATTAAAATACCACATTATTACACAAGTTAGAGAAGTAAATAGACATAGATCACAAAATGGATGATTTGTTTGCTGTATTATGGGACACAGAACATCATACGGTTTCTGAAATGTTTCAATCATTAATCGTGTGTTTGAGTGATGTGTGATGTCATTGCAGCTCCTAAAATTAAACAACAACAAAAGTCCCACATTTTACCTGGAACCAGGACACATGCTTTCATTAAAGTCTTGTGGTTGAATCTCAGGTGTGAACACAGTTTTGTTTTTAACTGGTCTGGATTGAAGATTTGACCTTAAATCAGAATGAAGAGGGTAAAGAATCAGACACACTGATATTGATGTAATTGTGTCATTAACTGAGTAACAGACCAACAGCTTTTACAGTGTGTGAATGTGTTAACAATACAATACATAGAGCTTTACACAAGAGCACAATGATCATCATTAATAGACTAAAACTTACAGGATCTGAACTCATTACACTGCTGTATATTAATAACAATTTCATAAAAATCAAATACTATAAGCATAACTGTTATAGAGATGATATACCTGAGATCAGGCCGTGTGTCTCCACTCTTAAACTTCATTGGCCGATCCATAGACCAGTCACTCTTCATAGACACACAGCTGGACTCTGGGTTTGAGCTCTTCTGCTGGACTGAACTGGAACAGAGAACAGATTCAGTTTAATCCTTTGAATGAATGAGTTCATCCAATATGATCAGAGACATCAAGTATCAAAGTTAAAACTAAATTAAATAAAAGTTAGAAGTTTCCAGTAAAAGTGCATAACACATGTCTTAAGCCACACTGAGCGATTCCTCTGTGATTCTGTGCTATACGGTCCGATCGTCCAGCTGTGACTCGACTGATCACACTATACGTGTGAAATATGCTGATAAACCTGTGCCGGTTTATCCGATAGACCAGGATATTGTGTATCCAGAGATATTGTCAAATGCATCAGTTATCGTTATCAAGACGATTTAGCATTTCCAATTTATGTATTAAGTTATTATTATATATTTTATTTAAATAAAATTCATATTACAATTAATTTTACCCACAGTAACTTCATAGCGCATGCATAACTAATGGAGGATAATAAAATATTAGATAGATTAGCAAACTCATTTAAAAAGATTTGAAACATTTAGGTCTATTATACAATGAATTTTAGGCCAATAATTAAAATTATTAACAGTCAAATCAAATCACTTTATTGTCACTCTACCATATGCACAAGTGCAACAGTAGGTGAAATTCTTAGGTGCAGTTCCGAGCAACATAGCAGTCATGACATGACATGTACAACATTTAAGCAACAACAGATTACACATCTGATGCGCCCACAATTACTCACAGCACAGTATACACTACAATAAACAATAAATAATTTACACAATGTGAGTGTAGTTCTCACAGCTTTAAACAATATACACATACTTACAATATACATATACTTTAAACAATATACACTAAACATACACTAAACAATATACATTACGCTATAATAATAATAATAATAATAATATACAATGTATAGTATAAAATATTATTCACAGATTGAAAAATTGAAATCCAAAGTGCAATAGATGCTGTATGATAAATAAATGTGTATATAATGTGTGTGTATCTACAGTGGGTTGTGCTGAGTGATATTCTGTCCAGTGTGTGTTATGATCCTGATGGATCAGGAGTTAAGTAGTCTGATTGCTTGTGGGAAGAAGCTGTTCTGGAGTCGGCTGGTGCGTGTTCTGATGCTGCGGTACCGTCTGCCTGATGGGAGCAGTGAGAGCAGCCCATGGTTCGGGTGGCTAGAGTCTCTGATGATCCTCTGAGCTCTCTTCACACACCGCCTGGCGTAAATGTCCTGGAGGGAGGGAAGCTCACCTCCGATGATGCAGCTGGCCGTGCGCACTACCCTTTGCAGGGCCTTGCGGCTGCGGGCGGTACTGTTGCCGTACCAGGTGGTGATGCAGCCAGTCAGCAGACTCTCGATGGTGCAGGTGTAGAAGCGTGTGAGGATGTGGCGGTTCATTCCAAACCTCCTCAGCCGTCGCAGGAAGAAAAGGCGCTGATGAGCCTTCTTCACAACGGCCTCAGTGTGGACGGACCATGAGAGTTCCTCTGTGATGTGGACACCGAGGAACTTGAAGCTGCTGACTCTCTCCACCGGTGCTCCATCGATGGTGATGGGGCGGTGTTCTCTCTCATTCCTCCTGAAGTCGACCACCAGCTCCTTGGTCTTGCTGACGTTGAGGGAGAGGTTGTGCTCCTGACACCACCGTGTCAGAGTGTGCACCTCCTCTCTGTAGGCCGTTTCATCAGTCTATAATATGTCCGAACACTAGGGCTGAACGATTTTGAAAAATAATCTAATTGCGATTTATTTGAACCAATATTGCGATTACGATTTAATATGCGATTATTTTTAAAGCTCTTTATCTTCTGTATTATTCAACAAAGACAAGCAATAAATTGTATAGTATCTTTTTTCTTATTAATTAATCTAATTAATAAAACTTACAATATTTTTGTTTAATGTAATAAGTACTTTTTTAAATAATGACACATTAAAAAGTATTTAAAAAATAGCTCGTTAAGAATTTGAATTTGAATTATGTAAACTAACATTGTTTCAAAACATAAAAGGTAATAAATCATAAAGAGGAACAAAAAACATTACAAGCAATGAACAAAGAGTGCTTTCAGTATTTAAGAGTGTCTGAACTGAGAGTGATTTTCTCTTTCTCAGCTTTACTGTTGCCTGATTATTAATGATGACATCATCATAGAGAGCGGGAGATCAGCACTCACACTAATGCACAGATCTCTTCTGAAATATAAGATGTTTAATTCATTAAGACATTACTGACAGTGTTGACATTAATTTTGCGTCATAAAAGCATTTTGAGACGCGCACAGACGCGAGCGCGAGCATTTGAATCTGAACTGTCAGTGAGTTTACTATATGTAATATATAAGCACTGCATTCCTAACAACATAAATGAAGACTTCGCAGAGCATTTGTAAGGAAAATACCGGCGGGTGAGAACACACACTGTAAGCGTGACATCAAGCAAAGTTTCTCACAGCGCATATCCTGTGCAATGAAGCCGCCAATGTCATTGTAATTCACTTCAACCTTTCCGAACGTTATGAAATATTATTTTATGGTTCAAGTGGGGTGTGTGTGTGTGTGTGTGTATGTGTGTGTGTGTGTGTGTGTGAGTGTGAGAGATGAAATGGAAGCAATCAGAATACGGTGTTTCTAAAACACACACAGCGCCACCGCACACCTGCAGTTAAAATCTAAGCTCAGAATCGATCCCGAATCATTGGAGACAGAATCTTTTCTCCCTCCTCTATTGTATAGTATGACCAACACAATATTAGATCGATCAACACAAACAGTTCTTTTCTTTAGGCCGGGCCTGTAGGCGTAATGTGCCAAGTTGATGCTTGTTCTGCAAACCGCTTACTCTCGCGTGTCACATGACCAGACTGTAATCGCAGCCTTTGCGGTTACAAAATCGTGTTTTATCATATCGTGATATTATCGCAAATGCAATTAATCGTTCAGCCACACCGAACACTGCAATAATCATCACTGAAAATAAAGCTGAAATTCAGCCCGACTCAAAAAAAGAATCACACAGTTCATGTCCGGCTTTAGGAAAGACCAGCGAGTGTTGTAACACTTTTGCTGTAACGTCTGTAACTCAGTGGTGTTTTGTGTCTCACACTTTGATTATAATATTCCCACATTTATCTGCTACAAATTATACTTGCATTAAAGTCTACTATACATCCCTAAACTGGATAAACTGTAAACTGGAGTCAGCGGTAGAGCGGTCATCTCTCGCTTCACTCAAGCGTACACTCGGACTGAGCGCACACACTCACATAAGAACAGCAATACAATAACACACACCATAGACAAAAGCATCTTAAAGGCACATCAACATTCATGACATGAACAGTATTAAACAGCTGGTCATTACAATGTGTGTGTGTGTGTGTGTGTGTGTGTGTGTGTGTGTGTGCTGCTTCACTGTGAAGGCCAGACTACAGGTGCTGCCAACCAGATACAACCTAGCATTATGGTACCCTCAGAATCACCATCCACACTGTATAATGCATCCTAACTCTGAACATCTTGAATCAGTTGCTCATATTGTGAATGGGTGTAATATATACAAGGGATTATACACTGCACGCCATGACCGTATTGTTGATCTCATTGCCAGTTCTGTTCAGGACATATTTCCAAAAAACATACCTATGTATAAACACTCACGAGTGACACCAGACTGGTTCAACAGCTCTGAAGATGTGTTCTGTAACATCCCTAACAGCCCTGATGTTGTGCTTGTGGATAGAGATAGAAAGGAGGTGCTAGTCCTTGAAATAGGCTGTGTATATGATCTGTATATGGACATAGCCTTTTTAGAAAAAATGACTAAATACCAACCCCTCCTCGCTAAGATCAGTGACCTGGGCTATGCATGTAAGTTTGCGGTATTGATATTTGGCAGCCTGGGACATGTCCACAAACTGACTGTTAGTGGACTCAGACTGGCAGGGCTACCAAAAGGACAGTCTAAACAGCTGGCAAAGTTCTGCTCTATATCAGCTGTGATAGGCAGCCTTGCTGTGTGGCGTAGGAGATGTTTTATGTACCCTTAAATGTCAAAGCTGTGTTATCTCTGAGAATATTTGAATCCTTTCTGTACGAAATTTGATTGGCGGATTCAAATAAAGAAATTAATGTGTGTGTGTGTGTGTGTGTGTGTGTGTGTGTGTGTGTGTGTGTGTGTGTGTGTGTGTGTGTGTGTGTGTGCTCGTGTCTGAGGTCCAGGTAAACCCTGCATTATATTAATAACAATTTAACTAAAAAATCAAATACTATAAGCATAACGGTTATAGAGATGATATACCTGAGATCAGGCCGTGTGTCTCCACTCTTAAACGCTGGTGGCGGACCCATAGAGCGGTCACTCTTCATAGACACACAGCTGGACTCTGGGTTTGAGCTCTTCTGCTGGACTGAACTGGAACAGAGAACAGGTTCAGTTTAATCCTTTAGATTACGATGATCATTCTTTATGAGAGGAACCAAAAAAATCTGTGTGTGTGTGATCTTTATCTGTGATGTAACACAATATTGAACAGTGTGTGTTGAAAGTACCTGCTTCCCGGAGAGAAATCTCCATCTGTGGATCTAGAATTGCCCATGATGAAGCTGCAGGAGAATCTGATGAGTTTGATCTCCTCCACTGACTCTGAATGAACAAACATCACACACTAAATTAATTGATTACATTAAACATCCTTCATAATTCCTATCCTTCATCGCAATGTTTTACTGTAAACATCTGCTGAGACCCAACTCCCATACTATTCGTCCTAAATAGTATTCGAAAATAGAATTAGTATGTCCCAAATCGTAGTATGTTGAAAACAGTATTCCAAAGATACCCGGATGATGGTCTACTATTTCCGGTCAGAATTCGAAGTGCGGATCGAAGCACACACCAGAGCCGTTAAAAAACAGAGTTATGACACTCCCATAGACTTCCATAGGAACTGAGGAATGCGGAAGTAAAGCGTGTCACGGAGCGACCAATAGTTCCAAACAACCAATAGTTCCAGCATTGAACCCCATTCATTTCAGTGTATCTCAAGCACACTCGCTGGCAAACTGATGAAATAACTGCATATTTTGAGATTGTATGGCATTAGTTGACCTCTCAGGAATATTAATAGAAGTGGTATTTTATGAAGCGTGTTATAGTTAATGTTTATTGTTATATAAAGATGGTTAGACTCTAACTGCGGTTAGTTAACGTGAGCAGCACTGCAACAGCTACTGTATCCAGATGCTATCGGCCATATTTCAACAGTTTTTAGTCTCTCTGAGATCTTTCTGTCGAATGCTTTCTATGAAGTAGCCCATCCAAGGAATAATGTAGCCTATAACACCTATGAATAATGAATATGAATAACGCCTGGATAAAAAGAGTTGAATTAAATTGTTTTTTTAAACACTATTTAGAAAGTCTTTCTTGGGTTAAATTCTGTATATGCTAGAATCATTCATTTATATTCACCTGATGTGTATACTTATGTGAGTATCATAAAATAACATTCGAAAGTTAACAACATTTAAATTATAAAAGAAATTACCACTAACCAGTAGATGGCGGAAGAGGAAGACTTACTGGCTCATTAGCCATTTTTTCTCTTTTTTTTTTAAATAAATTTTTATAGATCATCAAATCACTATTATAACTTTCAAATATCTATTTTTGTTACTGTATTTGTACTGAAGTGTTAAATATATAGGCTAATTGTAGGGGAAATCACAGTCTCACGAAAAACAAAAACTTCGGACTAAACTTCACAATAAATCTTTCTTTAAATCGTCTCTGTGCTTTGTTTGTTATGATGAGAGGATTTGTAGATAATGGAAAGATTTGTGTAAAACGTAAACTTGCACTTAAAATTCTTTCAGTGTTTTGAGACTATATATAACTTCTTTTTGGATTGGATTCTCATTCCCGGGGTCCGTTCTTCGTACCTCGCTTAATACATCTGAGATGATTTGACAGATCCCAGATCTTCTAATCGTGATAACCAGGGCTCTGAACCGGTTCAAGGAACGAAAACGAAAACCGGAAACGAACGAAATTTTAAGAGGAACAAAAACGGAAACGAAATCAAAATCAATTTGAATCGTTCTGAACAGAAACGTTAATTTGAAATGACCATTAACCGGTTAATAACGTTATTTTATCGTTCTCTTTAATATTTTAATTTGGCAGTGACCAATCATGAAATGAGTAGTACAGCATGTGACGTTGACGGATCAAGCGTGAGTGAAATGCCCGCGCACCATCATCTATGAATCTACCGGTAACGTAAGTCAGTAGAGCGCGCATTTTCATGCCTCAAGTACATTTCTTTCCCCGCTGAGGTCTACAATGAATGTGCAGGTATTGGAGGACATTCTTTTCGAACGTTTAAATAAGCAGAACGGACTTTAAACTCAAATAGTCTGATTTAGGCTGATTTAATTTATGGATTTTGTTTAAGCCTGTCCAAGTAGGTTACTTGCATCTATCAAACATTTTTCCTATAGTCTTTCAGATTGCCAATACAGGACAGGTCAATGTTTTCTATATAGACGGTTGATGCTTCGTATTAAATGGTATGTTATATTGCATTAAATGATCAAGCTTTATTAGCTGACTGAATTTGATTATGATGCAAGAACGTGTTGCGCAGTGTTTGCTTTGAAATTAGCAGTTGACGGTGCATTAAAAGAGCAATGGTTATCCAGTTTATTTATTCTTTATTCATGCATTTTTTAAAACAAGTCGTGTTGAAAAAAAGTTATGTACAAAGAATGTTATCACTCTTCTGAAAATAATTCGGCATTAGAGGCCACTTTCGATTGTCTAACGCTCCATTAAAACAGGTCCGCTGTTTATGCCTTGTAATTAATGCATGTATTTCTGGTTTTAAAAATGTTATTAAATAAATATTCAAGTTTAATTACCATGTGTTATATTATTATTGAGTGAAAATAAGTCTATTTATACATATTTGTTTAAAGTATAGGCTTAATTAAAATAACGTTATTAACCGGTATTTTTTCATATCAAACCGTTTTCGGAACAGTAATGTTTATTGAGGAACGCAAAAACCGAAACGCTATAATATCGATTCTGCTCGGAGTGAACCGATTGATATTTTTTTCCGTTTTTAAGCCCTGGTGATAACTGATGTCTGGCTAATTTGGTTCTTCAAACGAATTTGCGGATTGGATTTAAATATCTGGATTAAATGATCTAAGATCACTGCGCGTTCTTGTGTTCCCTGAAGAGGGCAGATGCATAGATACTGGAAACCATGATCAGCAGTGCAGCGATTGGCTGGCGTCAAGACAGCAACGTAATGACATCATATAATTAAAAAAGCCAAAAAACTTGGCAAATTACACAAAAAAAAAAAACCCATGAATATCTGGACCTTTATAAGGAAACAGCCAAACGACCAAACCAACATAAAAGTTATAATAGATCAAAAATAAATGTTTTTTTTTTTTTACATGATTACCAATTATTTATATTCAAGATTTTATACAGTATTTGTACACCCTTTACATTTTTATTTCAATGTTGTAATTCAATTTGAAGCAGATTTGTAACGTGACAGTATTAAAGTTTCTTAAGGGTCAAGATCAAATTCTCTGCATCAAGCCATCCCATAATATCCGTCATCACTTAAATTAATGCACGGCTCAGATTAACTGTACAACATGTGTGCAAACCTCCAATACAATTATAAAGTAATTATTCCATCACAAATAAATCGCTCAATCAAGTGGCTGTGTTTATAGTATTATACACAACATTATATACATTCTCATATACATATACAATTTAAAATGTGTATATTATTATTATTTAAAATGATGATTATTGCCCCTGGTTCAGTAATGAACTCTTGTAATAAAGTAGCAGTGGCTGGGACAGATTTTAAGATGCGATCTAATCCTGTTCACATTAAATGAGCCGCTCGAGCAGGTTTAAGTTTATGGAGCTGTTGCTATGACAACAAATCCAGGATGAGCGTCGAAGAACCAAACAATCCAAGATCATGCCAAATCATCAGCACTCAGATCCGGCTAACTGAGTTAGCGAGGTATGAGGAACAGGCCCTGATTTAGGCCTATATTTAGAAATGTGGCTACAGTTGTGACTTGTGTCGGTTATAATGAATGTAGGCCTGATGTTTGTGTGAGAATGGGCAAAATAACAACTGGCTAAATATTGTTGTTAGGATCTACACAAACACAAATAACGGAATTAAATATGAATTAAAGTGTTAAATAAGGGCATGATAGCACTGTGTGTTGCTTTCGTGCTTCAGTCTGTGTGTCTGGCAGCTTTAAAACACGGAGAGATCTCGAGGCAGGCGAAAAGCGTTTTTCCCAGATAACAATTTTTGGTTCCCAGAACTATCTGGGAACGTTAGTTTCTGGTTCCCAGAACGTTCCCAGAACAGGCATCCTAACGTTCTCTATTGGTTAGCCAGGAAAGTTTTCTTTACGTAAATAGAACGTTCCCTGTTGGTTAGGAGAACGTTCCCCTAACCTTCCCAGAACGTTCTCAGAACGTTCCGGGAACGTTCCCCTAACCTCTTTACTCCGATATCATTGACCCTGCTGTACGTCAGTAATCGTCCAGCAATGCCCGCGTCCCATAGGGTATAAGCGGCATGGAAAACGGATGAATGGACGTCAATAATCAGTAGCTACTACAATCCATGTCTTGTTTTGAATTTATTTAATCAATAGAAATAATTCAAGCACATAAACCTTAATATGGAGGATTAAATAAAATTGAATTATGCATTAATATGTAGGCCTACATTTCGTAACTTGTATCTAACGTTACTAAGTTACCACAACCAGGTTTTACGTTTAAGTGCCAAATAACAATGACTTCAACACAATATGTGGTTTTAAAATATAAATTTTATTCACAGACATTTATAATGAATAAAGATGACTTTAACTGGGATTATTTTCTTACCACTGAATTAACGGAACTTAGCCTAGCCTTCTCTGTTTTGGTCAGTAGATCAAAACTCCTCCTCGGTTAACATCATGTTGTCTTCAATTACGTGTCAAATCTCTCTGATATCACACTATTTACACTGGTATATATATTAATTATAACCCATTATTCAATAAAGATCGATAAACTAATGTTAGTCAGTCGGCAAAAACGAAATGACCGTTAATTTTTAAATTACGCGAGTGCGCGTCTTTCTGTGGAAGACGGAAGAAAGCGCGTGCTGGAAGAAAGCGCGTGCTGGAGAAGCGCGCACAGATCAGAGGCGCGCAGTAACGAAATATACAAATAACCCTTATAAAAAAATTAAATCTAAAAATAACCTGCAGGGAACGTTCTGGGAAGGTTCTCTTTAGGTTATAAAAAAACACCTCAAAAATAACCTGCAGGGAACGTTCTGGGAAGGTTCTCTTTAGGTTATAAAAAAACACCTCAAAAATAACCTGCAGGGAACGTTCTGGGAACGTTCTCTTTAGGTTATAAAAAAACACCTCAAAAATAACCTGCAGGGAACGTTCTGGGAAGGTTCTCTTTAGGTTATAAAAAAACACCTCAAAAATAACCTGCAGGGAACGTTCTGGGAAGGTTCTCTTTAGGTTATAAAAAAACACCTCAAAAATAACCTGCAGGGAACGTTCTGGGAAGGTTCTCTTTAGGTTATAAAATAAAACCCAAAAATAACCTGCAGGGAACGTTCTGGGAAGGTTCTCTTTAGGTTATAAAATAAAACCCCAAAATAACCTGCAGGGAACGTTCTGGGAACGTTCTCTTTGGGTTATAAAAAAACACCTCAAAAATAACCTGCAGGGAACGTTCTGGGAACGTTCTCTTTTGGTTACAAAAACACAACCAATAGAGAACGTTCCCAGAACGTTCTTATTTGGTTCCCCACAAAAATAACCAAACGGGAACCATATGGGAACGTTAGGGGAACGTTCTGTGTTTACTGGGTTAGTCCAACTGAGAAAGCCTTCATTAAAGATTTCATATCAAACAATCACTCAAAATGTCCTCCAGAGATTCATATTAATATGAGGAAGACACACGAACACTCACCTCGATCAAACTTTCACAAGATACAGCTTCTCAAATCCTCCAACATCATAAACACACACGGACATCCCTGATTAAACTCTGATAAACGTTTCTATTAAACACTTTAAAGCTCTGTTTTCCGTGTCGTGTTCGTGTTTTCCATCTTAAAAGGAGAAGAAAACTCTTACTTTCACTTTCACAGAGTAACGGATATGCGCGTTCACGAGAGCGCATGCGTGTTGTGTTCTTCTTCTTTTGATGTTTTATGGCGGTTGGCGAACCAGCTTATGGTGCATATTCCGCCACCTACTGGGATGGAGAGTAAGGCGATGATATGAAGGGGGGAAAACTAATATAAAATTATACATATCATTAAAATAAATAATAATAAATAAATCTATATTTTTTTTGTAACATTATAATCTTCAGGAAATGTATAAGCGCTTTTATAAGAACTGTTTAGTGCGTTCTGTAATGTTGGGGAATTAATGGCAGCAGATTTCCTCTTTTAACTGAAGTCTTTCCTCTTCATATGCACTACAGTTGATCAGCAATGCTCGACGGGTTCTGGAGTCCACAATGATTCCACTGACCGGATTCATGTTTCCCTTCATCTGGACTGATTTTATTAAGAGTAGTGTCCAGTTCTCAATCCAGATATAACCGGATCATCCCTTCTATTACCATAAGCTGCTCTTATATGGACAACTTGTTTAGTCTATGCATATTAAACACGTCACCCTTTATTTCCTTTATCCCATCTCTCTCGCCACATCTTTCTGACAGCTCCTTTAATTAACCCTTTCATTTCTGATTGGCTTAAGTGTGTGTGTTGATATTTGTAGCTTAAGAGCCGGTTTAACGGCCTTGTCCACTTCCTCATTTCCCTCCACTCCAACATGAGCCGGCACACATAAACATTCTGCTATTATTCTCAGCTGCTATATTCAGTACAAACTTTGTCGTTCTTCTATTAATATATCTTGCCTAGATTCTGGTTTTCCATTCCGTACACTTGTAAGTGCAGAATATGAATCTGAACAGATTACTCCAGTTGTAGGCTGGACTTCTTCCACCCACTGTAAGGCGATCTGAATAGTGAGCATCTCTGCTGCATATCCTGATATATTATCAGCTGCTCTTTTCCCATTTATACTTAAAGTGAGGAATATACAGAGCAGCCGCTGTACGCCCAGTTTCTTTAGAAGCACCTGTATAAATAAAGTATTGACTATCTAAATATTGCTTCCTATGGAAGATAATTCTGGTGTCCATGTATTAATTGAGATATTTGCAGATGAACTGTTGGCATAGAGAAGAGCCGAGGTGGATAGACTGGCAGAGGCACTGTGGGACTAATATCTCCATCACTAATACCTGTTTGCTGAGCTTGCTCGTCTACTGTCCAGCCAAAGCTCTTCAGAGAAGCTCATATTCCAGCAGCTCTACAATATCTGTTTAACTGGATGGTTTGTAAAATGACCTTGAACACCAGTCCAGTATAACATTTTAACTGAATTTCATGAATGTCAAGTGGCATTTCACCCATTTCTACTGGCAAAGCTGTCACAGGAGAGGATCTAAAAGCTCATATTCTCAGAGCTTGGTTTTGAATCACCTCTATCTTAATAAGCAATGATGTTGACGCTGAGCCATATATTATTCCACCATAATCAATCGATAACCTAATTAGTGCACGATATACCCTTTTTAGAGAATGCCTTGTAGCAGCCCAATCCACTCCTGCCAAGCATCTCAACACATTTACTCCTTTCTTACATTGATCAACTAGCTTCTGAATATGTGACCCAAATGTTCACTTGGAGTCCATCCACACTCCCAGATACCTCATTAGTGACACTTGCTCTAATGTTTGCTTATTTAACTGTAATTTAACTTCAGGAGTTATAACATATGAGCTGTGTTTTTGCTACTGAAGCTGAAATCCCCATTGATTAGCCCAGTTTTCATCAACATCTATTGCCTCCTGCATTTTCTTCTCTACATACTGCAGGCTCCTCCCTCTTTTCCACAGAGCTCCGTCATCCGCGGATAATGATTTACCTGATTCAGTTTTCCCAAAATGTATCATCATATTAAAAAGTATGGGGCTGCAAACACTACCTTGAGGGGTTTCATTGTCTCTGTGATAATGCCAGAGTATTCAGTCCCTACTCTCACTAGAATAGTTCGTTCCTGCAGAAAATCCCTAATCCAGTGATATAATCTCCCCTTGATGCCCATTGGATCTGATTTAATGAACAGTCCTTCCTTCCACAACATGTCATTCGCTTTCTCAATGTCAGAAATACTCCTATTAGCGCTTCTTTTTCCACAAGAGCTTTCCTCATCTCATTCTCCAAGCACACGACTGCATCGAGTGTATTACGCCCCTTTCTGAACACACTCTGATACGGATGCAGCAAATTCCTGCTTTCCAAATGAAATAATCCTCGTGACATAACCATTCTTTCATGACTGTGCATGTGTTTGATGTTAATGCAATGGGTCTATAGTTCGTCTGAATCGAGTGTCTTTCCCAGGCTTGGCAAGAGGAAGCACAACTCCTTGTTTCCACGAAGACAGAATTTTCCCTGATTTCCAAACTTCATTATAAAGTTAAGATTACACTTTTAGATCTTGCAGTTCTCCTCATTTCTGATTCTCACTCGTCCTCCATCATCAGTGGCTCATGTTTTGCAGCAGAACTTCTGCTTTGCTTTCAGTTGCTTGAACCTCTGCTTCATTTTCACTCGTCCTTTCTGTTCTGAACAAGATGGCGGTGTAGTGCGAAGGGCCCGATTCATCAGCGCTTCAGCCGGAGCCGGACCACACTCTAATGGAGAGGTTCTGGGATTGAGCAAAGCAAGGGATGGATCAGACTTGCTGTCTGCAGCTTCTTCAGAAGTCTCTTGAGAATATGAACACCCTTCTCAGCCTTGCCGTTTGCCGGAGCATATTCTGGACTCCAGGTCACATGCTTGAAGTCATATTGCACTGAAAGATCTGGCCACTCTTTGCTGCTGAAACATGGGCCGTTGTCACTGAGGGCCGTTTGTGCTGTTCCATGTCTTGTGTTCTCACACACTTTGTGGACATGTTAGGAAGTGAGGCTAATTCAGGGCAGTTTGAGTAATAGTCAATCGCCACTAAATAATGATCGCCTTTCAGATGAAGAGATCCATTCCCACTTTCTCCCAGGCTGATGTTGGCCAGTCCAGAATTATCATTGTCTCTTTGATGGGCCTGCGTCTGGATCTCTGACATGAGCCACTGTCTCACCAGATGTTCAATGTCTTTGTGAACTCCAGGCCAGAGACTGTGTCTCTCGCTCTCTCTCTTACAAAGGTATTCTGGGTGGTTGCTAGGGTACTCTGGATGGTTGCTATGTAGTTGCTTAGGTACTTGGGGTGGTTGCTATGTGGTTGCTAGGGTACTCTGAGTGGTTGCTAGGGTCTTGCTATGCGCTTGATAGGGTACTTGGGATGGTTCCTAAGGTGTGCTGTGCGGTTACTAAAGTAGTCTGGGTGGTTGCTATGCGGTTGCTAGGGTACTTGGGGTGGTTGCTAAGGTGTTGCTATGCGGTTACAAAGATATTCTGGGTGGTTGCTATGCAGTTGGTAAGGTACTTGGGGTGGTTGCTAGGGTGTTGCTATGTGATTGCTAGGGTACTCTGAGTGGTTGCTAGGGTCTTGCTATGCGGTTGCTAGGGTACTTGGGGTGGTTGCTAAGGTGTTGCTATGCGGTTACTAACGTATTCTGGGTGGTTGCTAGGGTACTCTGGGTGGTTGCTATGCAGTTGGTAAGGTACTTGGGGTGGTTGCTAGGGTGTTGCTATGTGATTGCTAGGGTACTCTGAGTGGTTGCTAAGGTCTTGCTATGCGGTTGCTACGGTACTTGGGGTGGTTGCTAAGGTGTTGCTATGCGGTTACTAAGGTATTCTGGATGGTTGCTAGGGTATTCTGGGTGGTTGCTATGCAGTTGGTAAGGTACTTGGAGTGGTTGCTAGGGTGTTGCTATGTGATTGCTAGGGTACTCTGAGTGGTTGCTAGGGTCTTGCTATGCGTTTACTAGGGTTCTCATGTGGTTGCAAGTAGTGTTGCTTTCGTCAACGAAAAGTATGACTAAATATCGTCGTCAACGAACCTTTATCACGTGACGAAAACGAGACGAGACGCAACGTAAATGCTGGTCATGTGGCGATGACGAATAAAAACGAGACTAAATGTGGTTCACAAAATAAAAACTATGCTAAAATGTCTCATTCATTTTCGTTGACGAAAATGAGACGAGATGAAAAGTCGCGTTTTTATTATTATTTTGAAGTACTCCTGTGCGTCTCATTCAGGGGCTGCATCAGGTCTCACTGCGCAGACGCAGGCTACATCACTAGGCTTGTTTGGGATGAGCAAAATCTGCGCAGAACCGATCACCGGTGATCAGCGCGAGATGCATGCCGGTTAGAAATAGGGATGGGCATTTCAAGCAAAAATTATATTCGAAGATCGCTGGGAATTATTCGATTTATATTCGAAAATCGCAACTCCTCCCCCGCATATACACGTGTAAAGGCTACAAACATAAACACAGAGAGAGAGGGAGAGAGACCATTCACGCTCTCAATCTGTAGGATAACAAACTGTTTAATTCATTAGGGAATAGGCTATATCAACTCAAGCCATATATTTATTGTAACATGCTGAAACATATGACTGTAATGTGACATCGCCCCAAGTTACCTGATAAATGCCACAAGTCTACAGCGTGCGCGTGAGACGATGTGTTATTCTTCTGATGTCTCAGGGCGTTTTTACTCTGCCAGTTTAGTTCGGAATGGGGCACGGTTAGCATGAAAAATTGCTAATGTGAAAGCTTACCTACAGAGCTTGTTGTGCACTGAGGTACCGAACCCGAGAACACACAACCGGAGTTCGGTTGCTCTCGGTCGGAGCTGAGCCACGATTCACGTGAATGTTCAAACAACACTCGGGTGCGCACTTGTTCTGGAAGAAAGTAACCAGCGCATGCGTTTTAGCCGATTACAATGTCATTAGTTCAATAACATACACGTAAGAGATGATAGTGTTGATGATTTACCTGAGATACGATCGCGAGAGCGAGCCTGCAGTGTATTTGCGCATAGAGTGCAATCAGGGCAGCAAATGAATGGCAATTCACCGTCTCCTCAAAAGAGTCTGTTTGCAAGCAGCAAAGCCGCCTTCCAGCGACACACATACGGTAAACCCACGTGTCGTTTACTCAGCTGCACATAATAGCACCAAATTAATTGAAAAAAGCCCAATATATTGACCCGCGTTCTGTTTTCTATCACGCCCGTGCACGTTTGTGATGACGTAAGATGAACGCAAACGCACCAGGGTTCAAGTTGAGTGTGAAACCAGACCAACGCTGCGGAGACGGAGGGAACAATCAGACTTGGACCGCAGCAAACGTATCCAGTATAAAACACCCTGAGAGCTTAGGTGCGTTATTGGCAGCGCCGCTGGTTACATGAACGCGTCAGCACCGACAACATGGGGATTTTTTTTTGGACGATAATCGCACATACTATTCGATATTCTAAAATTAAATAACTAATCGAATATTCAAAAATCGCGACCCATCCCTAGTTAGAAATGTGTCCAACTTAACTAATTGTTAACATTGTTTGGCTAAAAGAAGATTTTGGTTTTATCTATAATACGTACTTATACTATATTGACTGGGTTAAATAGAATTGCATTACTAAAAAGAGACTAAAATACAATTTTCATTGACTAAAACTTGACTAAAATGTCATCGGTTTTCGTCGAGACCAAAACTAGACGAAAATAGTCATAGATAATTCTGACTAAAATAAGACTAAAATGCTCAGACTTTTAGTCGACTAAAACTTGACTAGACTAAAAAGAGTATGACTATGACTAAAACTAATAAAAAATAAAATGACAGCTTGACACAAAGACTAGACTAAAACTAAAATTAAAAAAGGCCGCCAAAAACAACACTAGTTGCAAGGGTGGTTGCTATGTTATTTGGGGTGGTTGCTAAGGTCTTGCTACGTGGTTTAAACTTCTATTTTTCTGGCCCTTCCCCTTCCCCCTACCACTCCAGCCAAAAGAGAATCGCCACACCTTCACAAAACGAAAGGTTGGGGGAAAGGGAAGGGCTAAGGGCTAGAAATGGGATTGGGCTGAAGTACTTGCCAGGTACACACCCAATCGAAATCATACCATTGCAATGTCATCATCAATCTAGGTGAGAAAGATTCTCCTTCGCTTTCATGATCGCAGAACTGAAGAACTATTAGAATAGCTAAAGAATAAAATCCGTTTTGTGTGTCTGTGGTACAATCCGAGACTCACGCCAATAACATGAAAGCTGATTGGCTGCCATATAAGATGCATGTTGGTCTCATTTGTAGTCATAATACTGCGAAGAACTACAACACCCCGGAATAACACACACACACACACACACACATCACGCATGAGCATCAGAGGTAGCGTTATATGGACGTAGGAAAATTAAGACCTGTTTAAAATTATTTAAGACCTAGAACTCAATACTTCAGCGAATTTAAGACTTTGTTAACCCGCATCGGATCGTGGGCGGGGGGGTTGGCGGAAGTGGGCGTGTGTGTACTTTTATTTACTTTTGTTTTATACAAAATATTCAATCAACTATCACAAACTATGCATCATTTGAAAGCTAAAACACTCAAGATTCATGTTCTGAACTTGTTTTTCAAATAAATAAACCAGAGAGGAAAGGGTTAAATGAAACGCTAAAGGACCGGCCATGTAAACATTAGCATAATATTAGCGGTACTCATCTTTCATCTCCTGTCGTTCGGATCAGATCGGACGAATCCAATAAACACCCGCATACATCTCTGTGTAAGAGTCCACTCTTCAAAATGCATCCCACTTTTTAATCCAAAACAACGAAAAAATAGGGAAAAAACAAAAAATCCTTCGTTGTTTGCAAGGGAGTTTTGAGTTAGCGTAATCAATCATGTCCATTTTCAATGAAATATCGATTCTAATCCTTTTCTGGCAAACTCCCCCTGCTAGAATAGTCTCTCCCACGTGTTATAAACCCTCCCTCGTCTCTCTCCTTCAATCAGAGACTCTCCTGGGATGCATCATATAGAGGAAGCGCTTTACAGGCTTGGTGAGCTGTCAATCATTGCGCCCATGGTTTTCGTTGGATAAAGGCACTCGGTGCCCAGCCAATGCCTTTCCAACAAAGGTTTGATTGATGGACTTAGTAACCAATCAAAAGGCATTATCTTGCGCAGTTTACGTAAGTAGGCTTTGGTGAATACTGTTTGTGCGCTGGCTGCGCGCTCTCCATGGCGCAACTGCAGTGGAGCGCGCAGACTCTTACTGACGCTTCCCATCAGCTAAATGAGTTTTTTTCAGTAACTGTTTATCCATTATAATTAGCAGTTTATTGCAGATTTATTTGAATGAAAAACTACTCTTTACAATAGCAAATGTTCTGAAATAAATGGCCTTTTTGAAACTCGCCTAGACTTTTCTTGACATAAAAGCTCACAGAAGCTACATTACTGAGAGAATCATCCTCATATTTGAATCATGACATGATTAGACATTCAGTTTTATATTTAAGTTATTTTCAGGCTCTTAACATTAAATTATAATATTTTTTTCCCTAAGTAAAAAAAAAAAAAAAAAAAAAGTGAGTCACTTACATGTTTACATGTATATTACTCTGTTCCCATATTACTTTGAGTTATTATGACTCTTGGGTAGCAACATTTCAAGTGTCTAGTTTAAAATAAGACCAGATTTATGAATATAGAACATAGGGTTTAAGAGCTGCAGACATTTTCATTTGGGTATGTCCTTTTCAAAGAATTCTCAAAAAATGGGGCGCAGGTTAAGAGGTTTTAAGGCCTTAAAATTTAGATTTTGAAATGTAAGACTTTTTAGGCTTTTTAAGACCCCGCGGAAACCCTGCTCCTGGCTTATCATCAGCAGTAAAACCACACCAACAGCATTTTCTGACGCATCAGAGACACTTTGGTTTTCTTTGTTGGATCACAGAATTGCAGGACGAGTGCGGATGTCAACGCTATTTTCAACCGCTGCCACTCCGTCTCATGTTTGTCTGTCCGCTCGAAGTCTGATGTGTTTTGTGCGAGTTGTCGTGTGTGTGATGTTCTTTCAGAAAGATCCGGAATTAACTTTCCTATGTAATTCACCAAACCCATTACTCTTTCTGCACCTTTTCTGTCAGTGGGACTCTCCATCTCTAGAATGGCATTGATCTTCTCGCTGTCTGACTCTATTCCTTGACTTGATCGTTTATCTCCAAGAAACACAAGTTCTTGCGCACCAAACGGACATTTGTGTTTGTTGAGTTTCACTCAGTTTGATCTTTGGTCCGTCTGCTATTGTGCTCTTGAAGCGAAGATCCCCAAATGATCATCAATGTCTGCTCTGACTCCTTCAAGTCCTTCGATGATGTTCTCCAATCGCTCTGTGCCTAAAATCACAATTTCCTCACGGTTTACAAATAGTTGGAAACATTTGGGATATTGTAAGTTCTCAACTGAACAAAATATATAACACTGGCCTAGTGTTGGGATATTTTACTGCAAAAATCTTACATATTGCACCTTTAATCAGAGCTTTTTTCAGAATTTATACTATGAAAATGATTCTCTTCTCTCATTTTTCAGCGTCTATTGCATCTGATTTTTGTGATCAATCTACACTCAAAAAACTTTAAGCACATCAGAAATGCAGGATCTTTTCAGATTTACACATTTCATTTAATAGTCAAATCCCATCAGATTGAAATGAATAATCATTATGTAAAAATATGTAAGGATTATTCAATTTGATGGACTTTTGCTATTAATTGAAATGTGTAAATCTTGTAAAAAGGCAGTCCTCCTGCATTTCTGATTGGCCATATGATCAGTAAATAATGCTGACTGAAAACTGAACGCATGTTTCCTTCTACAGACTTTTGCAACATCTCGCTCACATTCTGTCATGTTTCTTCTTCTCCCCTCGGCTTGTGTCTCAGCAGCCGCTTAATACACCCCAAAGGCTCTTTAAGAGCCACTGCACAGAACGAATCTTTGACTTTGTGAGTGAATGTTCAGACTGTCAGCCCTTCTCAGTGTTTGAGTGTAGATCCGCTCAGAGTCATCACTGTCTTATAATAAAGCCATTACATTTATGATCCTGTAACATCACTTCAAATGTTACGCTCTTTTGTAAATAATAATTGGCAGCCCGAGAAGGATGATGAGGTGACAGCTCGGGATGAGGAAGAGGAGGAAGAGGAGAGGAGGAACACGTAAGTTAGACATCATTTTCTCCAACCTTTCTAACAAAAAGCAACAAACCTGACTACAATAGTGGTCTTTTTATTTATAAGTGAATATATGAGACCATTCTCCTGACCTTGCCTCAGAAGACCCTGCCGTCCGCTGGTGGGGTAAAGCCCTATTCGGCCGCTAATAGTTTCTCGTGGGGTCATAAGGTATTTTCATCAATGACAGGGGATAGTCTGTGATTTTATTGCCGTCTGAATCCAGAATGTTCGTGTTTTTCTCCCATCACCCGCGTACAAATCCCCGGCTGAATTACCTCCTGTTTTTAGACAAACTCAAGGCTGTGTGGTGATTTAATTGCCGTCCGAATCCACATCTCTGAGTTTTCAAGAATATATCACTTCAGAATTCACTGTTTATATCCTTTTTGACCCCTGCAGAGCCCCGTACGGCTGCGCTTCACTGTCATTTGGATGCATTTTAAAGATCTAGACTTTTATTACTGAAATGCTGGCAAGTACAAGAGCAATATATTTCATCACCGCTCAAAAAATAAAGAGAAGAAAAGCACGTAAACATTTGAAATGGGCCGTTATTACGGCAGAGATTATATCTGTTAAAATAACCACAGCTTTATGTTTACTCATGTAAATAAGAGGCTGTATTCACTTAATATGCTCATTTCCATGTAGAATAAAATCACATCCTTTATTTTGAAATAAAATACAAGACAGAAAACCATTTTAACTATAATGTGCGTCTATATATTTTCCTATTTTTAAACAGATTTAAATAATTAAATAATAATTAGGATATTATTATCCTATTATTAAATTAGATATGCATTTATTCTTATTATACCAAGCATATGACATTTTATTTACAGCACAATCATGTTATTGAGCACATGATCAGCGTTCCCGATCACAAAACTCGCTCCTCCGCCGGGAATAAATCACATCCGAATGCTCGAGTTCATCACTGAGGTGCTGCACATTTATTTTTACGGACGTCCACGTGAGACACAATCCCCGTCCGAATAGAGCTTAAGAAAGAGACTCTTCCTCTTCTCTCACAGCTCTCCATCATCTCCCTCTTCCTCCTCAACACTGTCTGAAAGAGTGTTTCCCACCGGGACACAGTCAGGAATGACAGATCCTGAGAAAGTCATCACCCTCATTCTCTTCAACAAAAAACTGCTGATGTATTTTTGGGTGGGCCAAATAGTGCAGGAGAGATGCTAGAAATCTATATATTGTGCTTTTTTACATATCTTTACTCTTTATTATGTGTTATAGCTCTGAGAAGCTCAAGGACTATATATCTTTGGTAATTGTAATATTGTTTAGATTAGATTAGATTAGATTAGATTAGATTAGATTCAACTTTATTGTCATTACACAAGTACAAGTACAAGGCAACGAAATGCAGTTTAGGTCTAACCAGAAGTGCAATAGCAGCAAGTGCAGGATATACAACGTTTGCATAAGTGCAGGACATGGATATGTACTGAGTATATATAAATATATCTATAAATAGAGAGATGGTTATTACTATAAACAGAATTTACAGGTGAATATGTACAGTGAATAATATACAGATGGTTATTACTATAAACAGAATTTACAGGTGGATATGTACTATGAATATAATATAATATACAGATGGCTATTACTATAAACAGAATTTACAGGTGGATATGTACTATGAATATAATATAATATACAGATGGCTATTACTATAAACAGAATTTACAGGTGAATATGTACTATGAATATAATATAATATACAGATGGCTATTACTATAAACAGAATTTACAGGTGAATATGTACAGTGAATAATATACAGATGGCTTTTACTATAAACAGAATTTACAGGTGGATATGTACTATAAATATAATATAATATACAGATGGCTTTTACTATAAACAGAATTTTACAGATAGAGGTATACAATGAAATGTTAGGCTAAAATGAGGAATATAGCAATGGATTAAGGTAGTGCAATAAATTATGGACAGAAGCTATCCGAAAAAAAAGTGTAAAAGTGCAGTGGAAGTGATTGCATATTACAGTTAGAAGTACGGTGCAAAATACAAATGTAAACAGTTGGTACTGTAAAAACAGTCGGCAGTGCAAATGAGCATAATCCAGTTACGGTATGGTAGTGCAAAATACAAATGTAAACAGTTGGTACTGTAAAAACAGTCGGCAGTGCAAATGAGCATAATCCAGTTAAGGTATGGTAGTGCAAAATGCATAAGTAAACAGTTGTTACTGTAATAAACAGTCGGTAGTGCAAATAACAAAGTGAAGGTGGATGTGAGGTAGGAGAGTTATCAGTATATGAGGGGAGTGGATCAACGGGGGTTTGAGTTCAGTAAAGAGACAGCTCTGGGGAAAAAACTGTTCTTTAGTCTGCTGGTCCTGGTCCGGAGGATCCTGAAACGCCTGCCGGAGGGCAAGAGAGAAAACAGTCTGTGGGCTGGGTGAGAGGAGTCCTTGAGGATGCTGCGAGCTCGCTGCAGACAGCGTTTCCTCTGGATGTGCTCGATGGCAGGTAGTGGAGTCCCTGTGATGCGCTGGGCAGTTTTCACCACCCGCTGCAGTGCCTTGCGCTCCGCAACAGAGCAGCTCCCATACCATACTGCGACACAGTTGGTCAGGATGCTTTCTATTGCGCAGCGATAGAAGTTCACCAGGATAGCCGAGGAGAGCTGATTCTTCCTCAGTGTCCTCAGGAAGAAGAGGCGCTGGTGAGCCTTCTTGACCAGGCTGGAGGTGTTGGTCGTCCACGACATGTCCGCCGAGATGTGGATCCCCAGGAACTTGAAACTGGAGACACGTTCAACAGCCATTCCATTGATGTGGATGGTGTCGTGTGTGCCTCTTGACTCCTTCCTGAAGTCCACGATGAGCTCCTTCGTTTTGGTGGTGTTGAGGAGCAGGTTATTTTCGGTGCACCATGTGGCCAGGTGCTGGATCTCCTCCCTATAGGCAGTCTCATCGTTGTTGCTGATGAGACCAATCACCGTAGTGTCGTCCGCAAACTTGACGATAGAATTAGATCCATACACAGGCTTGCAGTCGGCGGTGAAGAGGGAGTAGAGAAACGGGCTTATTGTAGCTTATTGTAGGCGTTGTAGTCACTGATGGCCTGGATGCCCTGCCACATGCGTCGAGGGTCAGAGTTGGAAAAGTGACCCTCTATCTTTAGCTTGTAGCAGTACTTGGCCTTTTTGATGCCCCTCTTCAGGTTTGCTCTGGATGTACTGTAGGCTTGTGCATCTCCTGATCTGAAGGCAGTATTGCGTGACTTCAGCAGGAGTCGCACTTCCCTGTTCATCCATGGCTTCTGATTTGGGTATGTGGTGATCTGTTTCTGGGTTGTAACACTGTCAATGGTGGTATTGATATGATCCAATACAGAGGAGGTGTAGAAGTCAATGTCCGTGTGAGCACCACTGGTGGCTTGAGAAGCAAACACACTCCAGTCTGTGTGTAGAAACCTTTTCTGGAGTGTGGAATCAACCCCCGCAGGCCACACCTTGATGGTCTTCACTGATGGCTTCACACGGTTGATGAGGGGTGCATTATTGGGGATGAGGAACAAAGAAAGGTGATCTGACTGTCCCAGGTGGGGGAGGGGTGTCGCAACGTAAGCACCAGCCATGTTTGTGTAAACATGGTCTAAGGTTTTGTTTCCTCTGGTGTGGCAGGAAACATGCTGGTGAAACTTGGGTAGCACTGACTTTAAGTTTGAATGATTAAAGTCACCTGCAACAATAAAAGCAGCTTCCGGGTGATCAGTCTGTTGTTTACTGATGGCTGCATGAAGTTCTTTCATAGCAAGCTTGGCATCAGCATCCGGGGGAATATAGGCTGCAGTTATAATGGTGGAAGTGAACTCCCGCGGTAGATAAAACGGTCTACATTTAACCATGAGAAACTCCAGGTTAGCTGAACAATGACTCCCAACAATAGCAGAGTTTGTGCACCAGGCTTTGTTAATGTAAATGCACAATCCACCACCTCTGGTCTTACCGGAGCCATCTAATGTTCTATCCGCCCGGAGCGTGTGGCATCCCGCTAGCTCAATAGCGGTGTCCGGTATTCCGCCGTTTAGCCAGGTTTCCGTGAAGATTAGGACGTTACAGTTCAAAAGTTTCTTGCTGTGTGTGATGCTGAGTCGAATCTCCTCCATTTTGTTCACTAGCGACCGTACATTGGCAAGGAAAATACTGGGTAAAGAGAGCCGATGTGGGGTTAGCCTTAGCTTTAGCCTTAGCTTAGCTCTCAGACCTCCGCGTTTTCCCCGCCTTTGTTTACGATCTCGGCGCCGCCTGCGAGCACTTCCGCCCGGCCGGGTAGAGTGCATAGCCTCGGGTGTCCTAGCGATCTCAGGAAGGAGTCGAAGATTGTCCATAAAACTGTCGGAAATTCGCAAACCAATATCCAAAATCTCACCACGGGTGTACGATGTTAAGGCACAACTATTCTGAACGAACAGACCCGAGATGAGCAGGAAAAATACCGCAAAATTGCAGAATCTGGAGAGACCCAGAGCCTCGCGAACTACTCGCGCCGCCATCTTGGATTCATGGTTTAGGTTTAGCAACTGGTAGCTAAGTGAATATAACTCAATAAAAATAATCATTGGTTACATTATACATTAATTATATTGTTTGATTAATTAACTGATGTGTCCCAATAACTTGGTAACTCTTTACAAGGTTAAAAACAATCTGTAATGTTCAAAATGTGTTGGCTCAGTAATTGTACAAAGTCACACTGAATGAATGCGGATTCATTGAATGCAGTGTTTCTTGGCCATTGGTGTTTGTATTGGTTTCCATTACACACATGTATTGATCCCTAAAGGTATTAACTAAAAACAATACATTTCTCTATAATCATTAGAACTGATAAGTTTTTACAGCAGAGAATGAAATGTTTATGACTTTATCAGTTCTCTATGGATTTCAAGGTTTATGGAGCGTGCGCATCTCCATTCCCTGGACTAAAGGTGACGAGGATATATAAATGTGAACGTGGTATTTTGGTCGTTAGGACGTACCTGCCATGATCCAGTAACATGCCACTGTAACGCCGCTACGCCGAATATGGTCCGGTCCGGTTTCGTCTTCACAACATAACTGTGTTAGCTGGGCATGTTTGACACTGTGACGTTTCCTTTGTTCTCCCCTCAAACATGTCAAAGCGATCACGAAGCCCAGAGATGAAGTCTCTTAAGTCCCTCTAAATATGCCCCCTCTGTATGGATAGAAAATTGTTATATTAGGGCCAGGGCAGGACGTTTGGTCACCCATGAACACTTATGGCAAAACACTTAGCCAGTTTGATTCTGTTAATTATTTCTGAGTAAACCTTTTCTCCCATTGTGTGTGTTTGTGTGTGTGAGTCTCACCTGTGCTCTGGCCCGGTCAGCGATTCTGCAGTGAGTCTGTGTACGAGTCCATTGGACAGTGAGGGGGAGGGGCTTACAAGCCACGCCCACCAGGGGGACGGTTGGTAGGGGTGTGGTCAGAGTGGGTGGAGCCTGTTTGTGGGTCAGTGAACCCAAAGCTCCAAACACAGAGTTCAGCTGAACTGAGATCAGCTGCCAAAAGTCGGCCAACTGCTGCACCTTAACTGGAACTGACAGACGATCAGACACTCCAACAACAAACAATGTGTGTTTCTACACTGCACAAAACTCCACATTTGAACAGTCAGTGCTAATACTTTAACAA
>CM042247.1:3493650-3561150 GCA_023566225.1 Romanogobio albipinnatus | reverse complement strand
TTTTATCATAAATAATAAATTTAATACATTTAATATATATTTTTTAAATAGTAAAAAAAAAAAACATTTAGCTATGGTACCGAAATTGGTACCGAGTACCGTACAATTTTTATGGTATTGGTACTGACAACTGGAATTTTGGTACCGTGACATCCCTACTCCTGACGGGTGGAAAGCAAATGAAAGGCGATTCCCGAGGCTGGCCACTCTAGCGAGGCGTTATCTCTGTATTCCCGGAACATCAGTGCCATCTGAAGCCTTTCGTAGTGTGGTTTTGGTCAAGTTTACTAAAGTAAACATTGTCGCGTATGTTCTTCTTGCCGCTGTTTCCTGATGGTTTATAGAAAAATTACCCAGAGTCTTCCTCTGTCGTTTCAAAGAAACTCTCCGTTGTGCTGTTCTTTGAAACGACAGAGGAAGACTCTGGGTAGATTTAGGCGCGCGCTGTCAGCAGAGGCTTGTGCTGCGGAGACCGAAGGATTGAGAGGTTGTTTTCTGCTGCGGGTTTAACTGTCAACAGGCTGCGCTCCAGACTAACCCACATCATTTAGACATGTTACTTAAAAAAACGAACAAAACAAAAAAACATACAAGGTGTGGATGGAGGTAGCTTAGGCCTGCTATTTTTATTTGAAAAAAAAAAACGATTCCGGTTCTTCAAACCTTACGGATTCAGTGTATTTTCGTTTTGTCATCTTAATTTGGTAATTATTTCAGTTAAGAATATTTAGTGTAGGCCTATTTATTTTATTCTTTTTATTTATATATCTGATCTGTATGCTAGGGCTGTCAACAAAATATTCTAAATCCGAATATATATTCGAATAGTAAAAAAAAAAAAAAGAATTTTGAAGGTGAAAATTTATATTCAAATAAAATAAAAATGTGGAAAAAAACGCCTGCGGTAGTTGAGGCGTGGCTGTCTGCCTTGCGAGTGGGCGCGCGCCAGTGCGCCTGAAGCCTTGTTTATGCTTTCGACTGGCTCTGCAGCGTGAGCCTCCGCTGACTGCGCGCACTCCTCCCCAAACGGACGAGGCGTTTATACTTGATGCACTCGCCGTTGTGCTATTCTTTGAAACAACAGATGGCGACTCGAAGTAATTGTTCTATAAACCATCAGGAAAAAGCGTCGAGAAGAATTGGGCTACTGTACACAGGTGATGATATTTATTTTAGTACACTTCACTGAAAACCACACTACAAAAGAATCATGTAAAACAGATCAAAATAAACCTTGATATTACTTGTGACATGAGAACAAAATGTATGTAGAAATGTAACGTTAACTTACACATATAACTCAATTTATGATCTCTTAAATGTTTCCTAATTTCACTAAACACTTTCGTGAGTTTTCACTTAGTTTCGTGAACTTTTCTTTACCATTAGAACCCACAGTGACATTTTTTAATACGCTTGTTTTTGTTACTAAAGGTATGTTTCAACCCATGCAACAATTCTAACATTTTAATAACTTATCATAGATTACACTTAACCTGATTTTAATACAAAAATAATAAAATATTGTGGTGACTTATATGTCACATCGGGCTGTTAATCTTAAAACAGTGGTGACATATATGTCACATCGGGCTGTTAACCTTACAACAGTTGGTGGAATTTTGATGTTATGTATTTGTCATATTAAGACAAATATTAATGAGCTGCTCAATTAATTTAGCAGATTCAAAAAATGTTTTAGTGTTAAATATTTTCTCTGTTTTATATAAAATCTGGGACTCTGCACCAAATGCCAGGAAATCATGCATACTTGGGAAAATGACAAAAAGACATACCATGGTGGCTGACAAAATGTTACGCAACTGTTTTCAGACTCTACTAGCATCTCTACAGGGAGTGCAGAATTATTAGGCAAGTTGTATTTTTGAGGATTAATTTTACAACATTAATAATTAAACAACAACCATGTTCTCAATGAACACAAACTCATTAATATCAAAGCTGAATATTTTTGGAAGTAGTTTTTAGTTTTAGCTATTTTAGGGGGATATCTGTGTGTGCAGGTGACTATTACTGTGCATAATTATTAGGCAACTTAACAAAAAACAAATTTATACCCATTTCAATTATTTATTTTTACCAGTGAAACCAATATAACATCTCAACATTCACAAATATACATTTCTGACATTCAAAAACCAAACAAAAACAAATCAGTGACCAATATAGCCACCTTTCTTTGCAAGGACACTCAAAAGCCTGCCATCCATGGATTCTGTCAGTGTTTTGATCTGTTCACCATCAACATTGCGTGCAGCAGCAACCACAGCCTCCCAGACACTGTTCAGAGAGGTGTACTGTTTTCCCTCCTTGTAAATCGCACATTTGATGATGGACCACAGGTTCTCAATGGGGTTCAGATCAGGTGAACAAGGAGGCCATATCATTAGATTTTCTTCTTTTATACCCTTTCTTGCCAGCCACGCTGTGGAGTACTTGGACGCGTGTGATGGAGCATTGTCCTGCATGAAAATCATGTTTTTCTTGAAGGATGCAGACTTCTTCCTGTACCACTGCTTGAAGAAGGTGTCTTCCAGAAACTGGCAGTAGGACTGGGAGTTGAGCTTGACTCCATCCTCAACCCGAAAAGGCCCCACAAGCTCATCTTTGATGATACCAGCCCAAACCAGTACTCCACCTCCACCTTGCTGGCGTCTGAGTCGGACTGGAGCTCTCTGCCCTTTACCAATCCAGCCACGGGCCCATCCATCTGGCCCATCAAGACTCACTCTCATTTCATCAGTCCATAAAACCTTAGAAAAATCAGTCTTGAGATATTTCTTGGCCCAGTCTTGACGTTTCAGCTTGTGTGTCTTGTTCAGTGGTGGTCGACTTTCTGCCTTTCTTACCTTGGCCATGTCTCTGAGTATTGCACACCTTGTGCTTTTGGGCACTCCAGTGATGTTGCAGCTCTGAAATATGGCCAAACTGGTGGCAAGTGGCATCTTGGCAGCTGCACGCTTGACTTTTCTCAGTTCACGGGCAGTTATTTTGCGCCTTGGTTTTTCCACACGCTTCTTGCGACCCTGTTGACTATTTTGAATGAAACGCTTGATTGTTCGATGATCACGCTTCAGAAGCTTGGCTATTTTAAGACTGCTGCATCCCTCTGCAATATATCTCACTATTTTTGACTTTTCTGAGCCTGTCAAGTCCTTCTTTTGACCCATTTTGCCAAAGGAAAGGAAGTTGCCTAATAATTATGCACACCTGATATAGGGTGTTGATGTCATTAGACCACACCCCTTCTCATTACAGAGATGCACATCACCTAATATGCTTAATTGGTAGTAGGCTTTCCAGCCTATACTGCTTGGAGTAAGACAACATGCATAACGAGGATGATGTGGTCAAAATACTCATTTGCCTAATAATTCTGCACTCCCTGTACATTTCACTGACAACAATGATTCTTAAAATCAGCAAGCAGGGGATAAGTGTTGGAAGATCCGTCTATGGCTTGATATGTTTTGTTAATAATTTTTAATAATATGCATCATTTTGATAAATGTTGTGGAAAAGAAAAGAAACTGAAAAAAACTGCTATTTAGCAAAAAAATTATTAAATGTTTTTTTTTAAACTGAGAAATAAATGCCCAATGTGACATATATGTAACATAAAAAATGTATCATAAACGCCCAATGTCACATATGTGTAACATTATAGATCTCTCACAAGGAGGGGTTGTATTTCAAAAACAACTGCAGAAACATGTTACAAGTGGTCCATTAAGCCTGTTTTATATGCCCCATAATTTTCCTAAAAGGATAAATTGGTCCGGGTTCTTATGGGTTAAACGGGCTTGTTTATGCTTTTGTAGGCTAATTTTTTAAATATAAGCAACTAATTTGTATGTGCAAACTGGACCACGCTTACTTTGCATCGCCCGCCACAAGCTCTTTGTCTGCAACATGACAAGAGGCCATAACAGAGACATTAATTTCGTTCATTTGTAAGGACATGAGACCGATCAGTGTCCACTGATCAGTGGATGGGGCAGGCTTCAGGGAGTTCTGTCAAGCAATGGAACCGAGGTACTGACTGAATAGATATTGCATGAATAAAGGATAAATGCACTGCTTCCACTGGTTTGATTATTTACCGTTTCATGTCAAGGAAAAGTTCCATGTTTACCACAGCACAGCTCGCTCGGAGCGTTCAATATGCTGTAAAACTTCAAGTAATATTTGTTTTAATCACTGAATGAAGCTGCTATATTTGGGACAAGAGTCGCAACCTTAAATTGCTTGCACAAAATTCATTTAAACCGTTATGCGCAGAGAGCGCGAGGGCGAGAGAGAGGGAGGTCTGCGTCTTGGCCATTAGTTGATTTACTTGTTTTTGTGTAGGTAATACGTAGTCAAATATGTTTAAACTTAAATAGACTACCTATACAAGTAGTTATGTCTCTTTGTATTAATTTGTCCTGTTATTGACGTAATGCGCGTCATTGACAAAATGCGCAACCAGATGTTTGAATAGTTCGAATATTTGTGTTTTTTTTAGAGGGAATATTCAAACGTCATTTTTGAGCAATTTTGACATTTGCACGGTAAAATAAAATACATTTTGGCTGCTGTCTGTAGATTCCTTCATGCACAACTCGTATTCTTTCAGATGTTTTATACGCAAATGTTTTAACAGCGGCTGTTGTTTAGGGTCCTTGCCACCCCGAGACAAATCGGCATTGCAAATTGAACATGTAGCTCGTCTTGAATCGCCTTCTTTTGACTTAAAGTACTGCCACGTTTTCTGTTCATGAGTTCCATTTTCACTTTCAATGGCGGCATCATTACGTTCGACCAGCGCATAGGGCAAGCCTAGGGTTCGGTTTGGTGGAAAAAAATTCTGAGGTTCGGCAGAAACCGAACCCCGTCATAAAGCCCAATATTCGGCCGAATCCGAATCCTGGATTCGGTGCATCCCTAGTTAAAATACACCAGTTAGGATTAGAGGAGAGAATATACAGTTTGTACAGTATAAAACATTATTTCTGTGGAAAATCACATAAAACATGGAAATCCACTGTGTGTATATATGTGTGAGTGTTTGCGAGTGTGTGTGTGTGTGGGTGTGTGCGCATGTATGTATAGGTTTGTGCTTAATGTAATTTGTAAACATTTTAAGGAACTGTTAATACTAATACTACTTAGCACTAAATTACATTTTTCTATTTTCCGTGACCTAATCTAAAGTGAGAACTATTTATGGTTAATAAGTTGTTAAAGCATCACCTAACTCTTTACATGAGCTAATTAAACAATAACACTTCGTTAATTATTCATTTTGTATACGATGGTGTGATTCTTCAAAAAAAAAAATCTATTAAAACTAAAAAAAACGAAATAATCGCATTGTTTTCAGTAATTAATCGCAAGTTTTTAATATTTTGATATTGTAATAATTTCCGTTACTCTCCAAACTAAAGTAGAAATAATTTAAAGACAGCATATTTTAAATATGTGTTGTAATGGCATCTTTTTATGAATGAAGGCCAGTATCACTGATACTGATGTCTCAATGAAACATTAATGACGTTACATTACAGTATAACTGAAAGATACCAATTTCAACATTTATTAGGCTTTAAAAACAACTTTTAATTTAAGTGAACACACACACACACACACACTCAGAGAGAATGGCAGTTAATGGAGTCTAATGAGCCTCTCCAACTGTCAGCATTTGAATTTTGTCAGTTAGAGTTTGAACTGTCTTGGCTCATCTGAACATTCCGTCAGTGAAAGTCTATGGGATTTCTCCGAGTTTTGATCGGCATTTTTAGGAAAACCGTAAGTCGGATCAGTCTAAAAAGATATAGCAACTGACCTCAGAACAGTCTTTTTGCTTTCACTTTCTTACTTTAGTCCGATGCAATCTCCAGTCTTAGATCAGATGAAGTTGTTTAAATGAAGGAATTCTCCCAGAGTTGATCATACAGAAATAACAGGGGCTGATCATGTTAACCCCCAGGAGTCTGAGCTATTTTGGGGCCCTTTAGAAGTTTTGACATGCTCTGACATTTGTGTTTTTTTCAGTTGCTTATAAACACATTAATGGCAAAAGTGTAATTACACTGTATTCAGCACAAACTGGGCTACCATAATATGTGAGCAACATGTACATGCTTGTATTTTTGAGAGAAAAATGTTTATGCACGAATTTTGAAAAAACAAAAAAAAATGTTTTAAAACTAAGGCCTCAAAACACACAATAGATATCTGTTCCCAAGACTTTTGACTCCTGTCTGTATTTGTATAGAGTTTTTTCTTTAAACTGATGTGAGAATCATTGAGCCTACTCATTCACATAAAACAATACAGCAGGGCTCTCAAGTCTCACGCATTGGGCGTGAGACACACGCATTTCAACCCGTTCACACGCTCACACGCCACACCTTGTATTTCTCACGCAGAGAAATCTCCAGGATAACGCACACTAGTTGCGCCGCTATTAGAGGAATCAAGAAAGTTCCCCTTTGAGTTGAGAAGGCTCTGCCACGCACCAGTTAATCTAAAAAAAAAAAAAAATTGATACCGAACAGCCAATCAGAAAATAGAATTGCTGTATCCGGGTAAGATTTAAATATTCCCGCCACAACAACGTTTACGTTCTGATTCCGACACATTCTGGGATTCACGGGCTCGCTCATTGATTCAGATGCTCCTCGCTGAAGTAGTTAGTTAGCAACTGAAGAGGACATCTGTCAGTCACATTCACATCTGGCTACAGCTGGATACAGACTGATCGTGATCGACGTGGGACCATATCCTATGAGTAAGGCAAGTCATCTCATCATTACTGGGGAATATTTGTGTCCAGGCAGCTGGTAGGTTAGTTAACAGTTTGACCAGAGTTACGTTATGTGAACTAGCCTAACTAGTAGGGATGGGCATTTTTCCAAAATACTGTATTCAAATATTTGGGCTAATAAAAAAATGAGAGAGACTATTCAAGTTGTCACCATTTCTGAACAAACTTATTATTAGGTCATCTGCCTCGCCAAGCAACAGCTTACGTTACGTTTTATCTTAGTTTTTATTCAGTTTAAAACATTGGACAATGAGTTAACAAAAAATAATAAAGGCCTAAAGAAAAAAAGCATAAGAAGCACCTCAAGCAGTGAGAAAAAACAGTAAAGCAGAGCGCGCCATTTAACGCGCAGAACATAACGTAAGTTAGAGTCGGAATATGGTTACCATGTTTATATTGTTTCACATTATAATGCTGAGGAAAAACAAACAATAATAATGTGTATGATTATATTCTGTGGTGAGAAAACAAGCCCCGATGACAGACGTTGCAGAGACACAAAGATAATGTTGTTAAGTGAAGTTTCTAACAGCACTTTGTGTTTTCTGTTCTTAAAAAAATTATGTAGATAATTTTAATTACTAAAATATCTAAATGCCAGATTTTCCTACCTATAATTAATTTGGTTGGACAACAAAAAATCTTTAAAGTCATTTTTCTCAGTTCCACACTCCAGTGAGTTAAGGTCTTTTGCCTTTGTAGGCCAGAGCTGTCCTCATTCGACTGGTGTTTGGATTAGATGACGATTTCACAAACTCGGTTTCATTAATTCATTATATTAAAAGTAACTATTTTGTAAGATCATTTTTATCTAAGTAATTCCAAACATCGCGAGGCAGACGACGACATTAAGTGATCAAATACAATCACGCTCCACAGCACCACCCAATGGATTTAGTTATAACTGCGAGATTTAGAGGGATTTATCATGGATTCACTGCATTTACGGCCAGCAAAGCAATATACTAAAATTTTAATATTATTTTTATTTTTCGAATATTAATTACAGATCGAATATTCGTGCACAACCCTATTTGCTTGAATTCCTGCTAATTTCAGCAGCTATTCTGATGCTTGTGTATTAGTTCTGATTTAGAAGGAAATAAAATCAATAAAATACAAATTATTAAGGAATATTCATTTTCCATTTGCCTCTTCCCTGCCATAATTTTCTTTGAAAACCTTTGGCCTAGGCTATTTCAGTGTATCCAAACAATGCAGTATTAATTATTGCATTTGTCTATTTTAAGGATGTCAGGGAAGAGGCAAATGAGCATTCTTTCATGCTTCGCTCTGAAGGATCAGCTCCCTAAAAAGGTAGCCAGGTCAGAGGAGGAGACTGTGGAGAAGACAGTAGGGGAGGCAGTAGATGAGTCAGTGGAGGACACTGTGGATGAGACAGCTAGGGTGTCAGTAGAGGATGAGTCTGTGAAAGAGACTGTGGGGGACATCATAGAGGAGACAGTGGCAAACCCACTGGAAACAGGGGACCCCCCCCCCCTCTCTTTCACACTCACACAAAACATATTTTTTTTATTTGTACGAATTTGTGTCATTTTTTCATATGAGACCCTGCCGCCACGTCCGAAATCTCACTCTGAACTCAATTCAAAACTTGAGAGCCCTGCAATACACTGATTTAAAATTTGTAAGACAGTTTCTCTTCACAAAGCCAATATGGGAGGAGGCGTGATAGCTAATGAATAATGATGAGACAGCACCTGAGATAAATGACTCGCATTAATGAGCTGCATAATGAATGAGCTTCAGGTAGGCCTGTGACAGAGAGCAACAGAGCAAAGGAAATATATATATTTGTAGTATATTTTATTTGGAATGTAGTCAACAAAGGCCTATTATATTTTAAATGATCAGAAGATTTGACTAAACTGCAAAAAAATGCTCTTCTTATTTGGTATTTTTTCTTGTTTCCAGTCCAAATATTTAAAATTCTTAAATCAAGATTAATTTACTAGATAAATAAAAATTGCTGGGGGGAAATCAAAATGAAGTGAGTTTGTGCTTAGTTAGTTAACTTTATTGTCCCCAAGGGGAAATTCTGCTTGGGCACAGTGCAGAGTTGCTTCATAAAGGTAGACCAGATAACTTAAAACAATCTATATTCTCTGCCACAACAATTTATGATTTATTAAACTATAATTTATGATTTATTACATCTATTTATTAAAACACAACAATTAGCTAATGAGATTAAAACCATGTTTTTACTCCAAGCTTACTTTATATCACAAGTCAAATGTTTTAAATAACCTTATGTGATCTCATTTGGCTTTGGATCACAAAATCAGACAGAAAATATATTTTACAATATTCTGCATAATTATAAAATATTAAATATTGAGTAGCATTGCATTATAAATATAATCTATTATGAAAACACCCAACATGGTATAAATAACACAGATAAGCCATATATTGTCACGATTGTGTGTTTATTATCTTCAAACTTGTCTATCTGCATGTTAGAGAGATTTCTGGAAGCTGTTTATGTCAATGTCACGTGGTATCTTCTTCATGCGTGCTATATATGGACAATATGTGCACGGAGCGCCCTCCGGCTGCCAGTATGAAGTATGAAGAGTTTTTTATGAATGTGAGCAGCTGACGCTCGTATTACAATCTTTAGAAGGTACCGACGGTTTTCATATTCATAACTCCTGACACATATGAACAAATGACGGTCACTATATGACTTTGAGAATTAAACTAAAAAAGGTAAAAAATGGAAGCTTGAGTCTTAGATCTTTTAAATTATGTATAGTTTTTCAAGGTAATTACTTACATCTGATAGTTATTTTGAGCTAATTTAAACAAAGAAAGCTTCAGTGCGCCCTCGTGCACGATGTTTTTGCTTGAGCTGATGTGTGTGTGGGCGTCGCCGCAGTATTTGAATCTCAATAGAGCGCGGGCTTTGTGGGCGTGGGCGTGGTCGCATTAGTGTATAATGAGCAGCTCAGGAACGACTAACATCGTTCTGCTTTCAAACGGATTACATAAATGTCACGGGTGACAAAATGCTGGGAAAAGCGGAACCTTTCTTTCTTTCCATGTTCCCCGAGGGGAATTATTTTGGTGTAACACCTCACTCCGGTTCCGGGTGTAGCAGAGATATTGTCCAACCTAATTACTGGTGATGCACGGCAGGTGTGAGAGAGAGGAGCGGTGTTTGCACAGGTTTTCCGCTTCACAAGAGGAGGATAAAAGAGCCATTCAGAAGAGAAGAAGGAGGTCAGGGTTGAGGTCGAGCTGGTAAAAGTCAATCGGTGTTCAGTTAATCAGCTGTTTGGCTGGGTCTCTGTCGTTGTGTCTTGGGGTAGAAGATCTCCTGGTTGAGCGCTTACATTGGACGCTGTAATCCTGGAAATTCGTGTAAGTGATTAACTGCCATTGGAGTCTTTCGTTTAGAGCTGCTTGTGGAATATTACTGGATTGAACTGCTGCTTGGATCTGTGCTGGAAGAGGAAGAAAGATAAGTGAATTAATTACATCGTTAAATCAAATGTAAAGCTTGAAGAAAAGACTGTGAATGTGAAATTTCCTATTGAGGAGGACATCTGTTTCAGATACGCTGGAGAGGAATTGAGAGTTGAATATTCCCATTCAAATGCATGGATGAAGCGAGGCTTCTGATCAGCCCTACTGTGTGAGTGATTTGCAGTTGTTTGCCTTACCTGATGCACGCTGAATTAATGCTGTGGATTTGTGGTGAACACGAGTGCTGTGTGCTATGCTGAGAAGAGTCTCCCAACGCCTGCGTCCATTCTTGTGAAATGATCTACTTGTCCCCATCCAAATTCCAGAACGATACAACTGAACTGGTGAAGTAATGCTTTGTAGTATTCTCTCTTCCACTGAGTATTGTCGTGAAGTAATCCCTCATTGAAGGCTCCTGTTAACCCTCTCTCTCTCTGAAATTACAAGTCTCGTGAAGAACCGTATGGCTGTGGAAAAGTCTGAACTGTTATACGTATTGATGGAGCTCTGAAGATGTACAACATCGCTGCTAAAGCTGCCTATTGAGTCTCTCGCTAATGTCTGATGAAAGTGTCTGATGTTGAGGGAAGAGTCCTGCAGATGTGCAGCAACGCTGTGAAGTAAGTTTTAAAGTCACAATTCCCTTTTCATGTTCTGATGAGAGAATCTGCTGTTGAGAGAAGAGGCATTACCTGTTACCTACCGTCTGAGTCCTGCAGATGTGCAGCAACGCTGTGAAGTGAGTTTTAAAGTCACAATTCCCCTCTCACGTCCTGATAAGAGAATCTGCTGTTAAGAGAAGAGACATTACCTGTTACCTACCGTCTGAGTCCTGCAGATGTGCAGCAACGCTGTGAAGTGAGTTTTAAAGTCAATTTCCCTCTCACTTCCTAATAAGAGAATCTGCTGTTGAGAAAGTGAACATTACCTGTTACTTACCGTTTGAGTCCTGCAGATGTGCAGCAACGCAGTGGAGTAAGCCTTCCTAGCCACTATCGCTCCATTGTCCCCCGAAGACAGTGGAGAATCGTTCCAGCGGCTACTCCGGTCCAATAGCCCGAGAAGACAGGAGTTGCTCATTCTTTCCTCAAGTTGATTATTATTCAATAAAGATTGTTATTTTTGAACTCAATTACTTGCCTCCTCCTTTGTCCGTTTGTTGCGTGCCTGTGGTGTCGGCTCCTCACGGTGGTGTCTGGAGTCAGGGGCGGCTGGTCATCCGAGTCCGCACCGGTGACAAACACAGAATATTTGTTTTTGATTTGGTTTACAGTGTTTAAAACCTGACATTTCAGCGTTTCTTTAAACATATGTCTCATGTTTGTGAGACAAGCATTTTCTGAAGACTATCTGAATGAACGTCTTTGACAGACAGGCTGCAGATCACAAATCATGTTTGATTTCTTTATTTTGCAAAAAGCACAACTATTTGTTTTTATTGTGACTGTACTAAAAAAAATAGAAACTTAACAGATAATGATGTATAACACTTGCCTGAATGATAAAAAAACGACAGAGTTATTTGAGTCTCTTTGGCACTGATAAGAAAAAAAGCAAGCCAATCACGCCGGCGCGCCGGCCGACTCAAGAGGGCTAAACAAGTCACACCATCCGGGTTTAAGTTTATAGCGTGCAGTGACTAGGCTATATTGACAGAAATGGGAGATTAATAAACATGCAGAAACAATAAAAACATACAGCGAGCAGCTCTTCAGATCTCATGATTGTACAGGCGATCGCATCGCTCAGATAATGTTGCACAATTAAAATAAAACATGACACACATGTTGTCTAAATGTGTCTAAATAAACTGTTATAAATATTGACGTTTATTGTAAAGCTCAAATAAGTTGAATTGCTTGTCAAAACTGCGTCTGTCCATTATTTTCTGACAGTCACATGGAGAGACTGGGTGGGCCTCTGAGTGTAGATACGATGCTGGATTGAGTTTACATTACACTGAGATCCGATCACAATGTGGCCTCGACTACCTCTGGACCAGGACACGCTAATCGGATAACATGTTGTAACGCGGACTCAGGTGGATTGGGATCCATTTGCAGTTTATTTAAATTAGACAAACTCACAGTGAAAACAGGCAGAGGTCGGTAATCCAGGAATAACAGCAGTATCACAGGCAAGGCATAAATCGTGGTCAGGGCAGGCAGCAAACAGTCTAATGAACAGAGTCCAGGCAAACACAGATCAAAAGGCAGGCAGCAAGGGATCAGAGTCGATATAACAGGCAGGGTCGTAATACAGGCAGATCAGGATATCAGTGGGTAAACGCTCACAAATGTCACCGGGGCAGAACAAGACTTCGCGGTGAGTGTGTGAGAGTTCAGAGTATAAATAGGCAGGATGATAAGGATCAGGTGTACAGTAATCAGTCCCGGCATGTGGGAGCATGGGAAATTAAGTCAGTGAGAAGGAGTTAGTACTCTGGTGAGTGCAACCTCTGATGGCCGACGGTGGGATTTTCACCAGCGATTGTGACACATGTGACACAACATCCGGATATAGGTCACATGTTAATGCCAAGTGTAAACGCAGCCTTAGATTGTCATAAACACAGAGGGAGAACTATAACAAGCCATCTCTACCAACCTTGCACCCTGAACACAGATTTGCTTTCTTTCATACGGGCTCATCTGCTTTCATGTACAATATCTACATATTGATCCTTATTCACTCCGAGTCTTTATGGTATAAATGATCTTACCCCAGTGTCTCCAGTTTACAGTGAGGATTCTCCAGTCCAGCAGAGAGCAGCTTCACTCCTGAGTCCCCTGGATTATTCCAGTTCAGATTCAGTTCTCTCAGGTATGAGGGGTTTGATCTCAGAGCTGAAGCCAGAGCAGCACAACCTTCATCTGTGACACCACAACTATACAACCTGTAGAGAACAATGACACTCTTCACTCTCTCAGATCAGACACACAGATCAGATCAACAGAGACTTCATTATTATAAAGCATAGATCACCATGTTTGATGTAAGTGAGATCTACCATATTATTTGTTTGTGTGTTTGTGTGTGTGTGTGTGTGTGTGTGTGTGTGTGTGTGTGTGTGTGTGTGTGTGTGTGTGAGGGAAACCTTATATAAAAACTAACATAAATGATCACATTAAATAATATGTAAGGAGGATCACAGAAACAAAATGGATGTGATGGTCACTAAAGGTCCCGTTTTTCCTGTGTTTTTGAAGCTTTGATTGTGTTTACAGTGTGCAATATAACATGTGTTCATGTTTCGCGTGTAAAAAAACACAGTATTTTTCACACAATTTCCTTATCTGTATACCGCTGTTTTCACTGTCCTTAAAAACGGGCTAATGGATTTCCTTGTTCTATGAAGTCCCTCCTTCAGAAATACGTAACGAGTTCTGATTGTGCCAGCGGTTCCTGTGTTGTGATTCGACAGCAGCTTAGCGCAGCTTAGCACACGTTGCCCGGAAAGGTCACGCCTCTTACCATAATGGGGAGATGCCCCTTTTTTGCGTATTCTTGTGGGCGGAGGTTAGTCAACAAGCTGTTCTATTGACGTCATTACAGCAGGAAGTACAGGGATGTAGTCCAAACCGGCCGTTCGCTGTAGGCTTTGAAAGGGAACCTCTGTTAAATAAGATATCTCGCTTGGCATTCAACTTTGAGCGTTATAATTTTACAGGTATTATTTATGCTCTAACAGCAACATTACACACTAACTAAAGTTTGAAAAATGGGATCATGAAGAACAGGACCTTTAAGGGTATGTGTTGATATCTGTACCTAAAGAGATGGTTTAACGGCCTTGTCCACTCATTTCCCTCCACTCCAACATGAGCCGGCACACAAACATTCTGCTATTATTCTCAGTTGCTATATTCTGTACAAACTTTGTCGTTCTTCTATTAATATATCTTGCCTAGATTCTGGTTTTCCATTCCGTATACTTGTAAGTGCAGAATATGAATCTGAACAGAGTCAGTTGTAGGCTGGACTTCTTCCACCCACTGTAAGGCGATCTGAATAGTGAGCATCTCTGCTGCATATCCTGATATATTATCAGCTGCTCTTTTGCCCATTTATACTTAAAGTGAGGAATATACAGAGCAGCCGCTGTACGCCCAGTTTCTTTAGAAGCACCTGTATAAATAAAGTATTGACTATCTAAATATTGCTTCCTATGGAAGATAATTCTGGTGTCCATGTATTAATTGAGATATTTGCAGATGAACTGTTGGCATAGAGAAGAGCCGAGGTGGATAGACTGGCAGAGGCACTGTGGGACTAATATCTCCATCACTAATACCTGTTTGCTGAGCTTGCTCGTCTACTGTCCAACCAAAGCTCTTTAGAGAAGTCTGCTCATATTCCAGCAGCTCTACAATATTTGTTTTTAACTGGATGGTTTGTAAAATTACCTTTAATACCAGTCCAGTATAACATTTTAACTGAATTTCACGAATGTCAAGTGGCACTCTTCACTCTCTCAGATCAGATCAACAGAGACTTCATTATTATAAATTACAGATCACCATGTTTGATGTTATTGAGATTTACCATGTTATTTGTGTGTGTGTGTGTGTGTGTGTGTGTGTGTGTGTGTGTGTGTGTGTGTGTGTGTGTGTGTGTGTGTGTGTGTGTGTGTGTGAGAGAGAGAGAGAGAGAGGGAAAGCTTATATAAAAACTGATATAACAAATGATTTATCACATTAAATAATATGTAAAGATGATCACAGAAATGGATGTGATGGTCATTAAGGATGAATTCATCTTGTTCTTCATGTGTTGAAGTCCTGACTGTGCTGAGATTGAGTGTGTTTAAAGTAAAGAGTGTTAAATGTTGATCGTATCACTTTACTGAGGAGCAGCTCATGTGTTCAATCATTTACAGATCAATCACTCAATCACCTCAACTCAAGAAAGAGAGACTGAACACTTGAACACAGAAAAATATTATTTCATATTACAATTAATGAATGGTAATCATCTATGGACATTTATATTCAATATGCAGACAATCTCAGGACGCTTTCATGCTAAATGGAAATACTCGAGTGAATTAGTGACATGCACGGATGAGGATATAACCTGTAAATGAACGTTTGGAGCTGAGGACGCACACACATCTGTCAAAGCGCATGACAGGGTGTGTTAAACGCTAATGCATTAGCTTGAAGCTTAACATCAAGATTTCTCATGTTTTGGGCTCTTGGATCATGTCCCTTTCCCGCAGCAGCTCACTCTGTTTCCACTGCACTATTTTAGATGCATTTTGTCCAGAGAAATGTGTTATTGAGTGCTGTACTGCGACTGCTGGAAGTTTCCCCTTCACAGAGGGCAGACCCGACTAATCGATCATGAGAATCCCTGTCAATGATTTTCATTATGGATTTTATTGATTAGTTGTTGCTACTTATGACGTTCATCTGGGAATCCGTTTTCTGTCCCTGGCCTTTACAGAAATATTACTCTTATAATTATTATTGATGATCATACACTTAATTTAAACAGATGTGATATTACAATTAATGAATGGTAATTATGTCGACTCCCAATTGCAGAGAAAGCAGCGCACACACACGAATAAAACTCCATAGCAACCATCTGTGACAAATAAAAACTGCCTAGCAACACCATAGGAACCACCCAGAATACCTTAGTAACTGCCTAGCAACCACCCAGAACACCTTAGCAATTGCCTAGCAACATGTTGACTCCCAATTGCAGAGAATGCAGCGCACACAAACACACCAAGCAAAGAACGCAGCACACACGCACACAGAGTAGACAACGCAGAACACACGCACACACACACACACACGGAGCAGAGAACGCAGCGCACACACACACACACACACACGTACACAAAGAGTGGAGAACGCAGCACACACACACAGAGCAAAAAACGCAGCGCACACACACACACGGAGCAGAGAACGCAGCGCACACACACACACACGGAGCAGAGCACCCAGCGCACACACACACAAGGAGCAGAGAACGCAGCGCACACACACACACACACACACAAGGAGCAGAGAACGCAGCGCACACACACACACACGCACACATACACGGAGCAGAGAACGCAGCGCACACACACACACACGCACACATACACGGAGCAGAGAACGCAGCGCACACACACACACACACACACGTACACAAAGAGTGGAGAACGCAGCACACACACACAGAGCAAAAAACGCAGCGCACACACACACACACGGAGCAGAGAACGCAGCACACACACACACACACAGAGTAGATAACGCAGCACACACACACACGGAGCAGAGCACCCAGCGCACACACACACAAGGAGCAGAGAACGCAGCGCACACACACACACACGCGGAGCAGAGAACGCTCCGTTTTCTCTGAAACACTGATTTGGTCCCACTAATGTATTAACATTTATATTAAATTAAACAGTCAAATATAAATCTTTACACACATAACTCATATCTGTTATTAAAGCATTAATTTCTGGTGTTTCAGTGAGAATTGTTATAATGTTTTAGCAGTGATGATTGTTCTCAGTGTGACTTACTCAGCTGATCTAGTTGCTGTAACCACAGGCAGCATCTTCTGAAGAACTTCATCTGTTGTGTTTACTGAGTCACTGTTAGAACATAAAACAATAAGTTCATTATTAATGATGATAATAATATCAGAAGTAAATAATACATTAAATACCCTCAAATATAGTTTTAATTAAACTGGTTTATAACAGACACAGATCTATTGTTTCTTTCTCTGGTCAGTGTTTGTGTGTCCGGTCTATTAGACTGCATTTACACACAACACTCAGTGCACAGATCTATGATGACATCAGATTTACTGTCCCGTCCGTTGCTATGGTGATCACGGTGTCAATCATCACAATCTCAGGAGTGACTCAGATCAATAGTTTAGCGGATTCACTCCCATAATCAGACATCCCAGCTCTCCGGGAAGTTCCAGGAGTCTCCCTCATATTGATATTGGGAGCGTCTCAAACGGACGGCTGCATCCTAGTGAGGGCGTGTCTTTCCTAGTCCAGTCCTTCTGAGGCTTGTAGACTCCAGTCCTCCTCAGCATTAAACACTAGGAGACGCTCTAGTAAGTGCTCATGGCTACGCCACACGTGTTCCCGCCCCCACGGTCACGCCCAGTGTTGGGGAAGCTACTCTGAAACTGTAGTTTGACAAGCTACTTATAAATTAAAGTAGTTAAACTACAGGCAAGCTACCCTTCTGAAAAAGTAGTTAGATACACTACAAGTTACTACCAAAATGTAGCTAGCTACATCGAAACTACTTAGAATTATTATTATTTTTTTTTTCAGTTATTTACAAATAACTGAATAATCGTTAATGAAGAATGTTTTAAGTTAAATGTTTGGGATTTAAAACAACACAATGCAATACAATGATGATAAGAGTAAAGTTTTATTTTGTAAACTATCCAAATACAGGGAGTGCAGAATTATTAGGCAAATGAGTATTTTGACCACATCATCCTCGTTATGCATGTTGTCTTACTCCAAGCTGTATAGGCTGGAAAGCCTACTACCAATTAAGCATATTAGGTGATGTGCATCTCTGTAATGAGAAGGGGTGTGGTCTAATGACATCAACACCCTATATCAGGTGTGTATAATTATTAGGCAACTTCCTTTCCTTTGGCAAAATGGGTCATTGCAGAGGGATGCAGCAGTCTTAAAATAGCCAAGCTTCTGAAGCGTGATCATCGAACAATCAAGCGTTTCATTCAAAATAGTCAACAGGGTCGCAAGAAGCGTGTGGAAAAACCAAGGCGCAAAATAACTGCCCGTGAACTGAGAAAAGTCAAGCGTGCAGCTGCCAAGATGCCACTTGCCACCAGTTTGGCCATATTTCAGAGCTGCAACATCACTGGAGTGCCCAAAAGCACAAGGTGTGCAATACTCAGAGACATGGCCAAGGTAAGAAAGGCAGAAAGTCGACCACCACTGAACAAGACACACAAGCTGAAACGTCAAGACTGGGCCAAGAAATATCTCAAGACTGATTTTTCTAAGGTTTTATGGACTGATGAAATGACAGTGAGTCTTGATGGGCCAGATGGATGGGCCCGTGGCTGGATTGGTAAAGGGCAGAGAGCTCCAGTCCGACTCAGAAGCCAGCAAGGTGGAGGTGGAGTACTGGTTTGGGCTGGTATCATCAAAGATGAGCTTGTGGGGCCTTTTCGGGTTGAGGATGGAGTCAAGCTCAACTCCCAGTCCTACTGCCAGTTTCTGGAAGACACCTTCTTCAAGCAGTGGTACAGGAAGAAGTCTGCATCCTTCAAGAAAAACATGATTTTCATGCAGGACAATGCTCCATCACAGGCGTCCAAGTACTCCACAGCGTGGGTGGCAAGAAAGGGTATAAAAGAAGAAAATCTAATGATATGGCCTCCTTGTTCACCTGATCTGAACCCCATTGAGAACCTGTGGTCCATCATCAAATGTGCGATTTACAAGGAGGGAAAACAGTACACCTCTCTGAACAGTGTCTGGGAGGCTGTGGTTGCTGCTGCACGCAATGTTGATGGTGAACAGATCAAAACACTGACAGAATCCATGGATGGCAGGCTTTTGAGTGTCCTTGCAAAGAAAGGTGGCTATATTGGTCACTGATTTGTTTTTGTTTGGTTTTTGAATGTCAGAAATGTATATTTGTGAATGTTGAGATGTTATATTGGTTTCACTGGTAAAAATAAATAATTGAAATGGGTATAAATTTGTTTTTTGTTAAGTTGCCTAATAATTATGCACAGTAATAGTCACCTGCACACACAGATATCCCCCTAAAATAGCTAAAACTAAAAACTACTTCCAAAAATATTCAGCTTTGATATTAATGAGTTTTTTGTGTTCATTGACAACATGGTTGTTGTTTAATTATTAATGTTGTAAAATTAATCCTCAAAAATACAACTTGCCTAATAATTCTGCACTCCCTGTATACAATACTCAGTCTAGATCTCGAACTGACTGTCAAAGTGCAAAATCGCTACAAATGTCATGTCACATCATATCACATCATCACATCAAAATATAAGCAACAAAGGAGTAGACAAAAATGCTGGTAAACTCACAGCAAGTTCAGTGATGCATCATACGGTGTGTGTGTGTGTGTGTGTGTGTGTGTGTGTGTGTGTGTGCGTGCGTGCGCTCCGAGCCGCTCCGAGACGTGAAGCATGCGTTGCTTGCGTGAACACTGTGGAATTCATTCTGTGACCCGCGCAACCTAATTAATTTGATCAGATCCTTTGCCGTGGGATAAGTGCACTAAACTATATCACAATATTGTTTTCTGTTCAATTGACAGATGCTTTGCCAGTGCAATGACAACTGGTGGGACAGATTAAACTATGGCGGAGATATAGATATAGATAGCAAGATAATCAATTTAAAAAGTCTATTATTCACCTGTATGTGCTTGAAGTCTTCGATGCAGACAGCGTTTTAATCTTTTGTTGATAGGCTATAAATCAAGTGTAACCTTAACTAGTCGATTCAAAAGATAACACGTGTGCCTTCATCTCTGAACACAATATATGTGTCTTACATTTCATAATGAGCTCAGATAACCTCAGCTCGTTCTCCAGCAGGTCTTTATCATGAATGTGAACGTGTGCAAAGGATTGTGGGTGATTGAGCTGAATTAAAGATGCGAAACGAAGGCTGGCGTCAAAGGATCCTTCAAACTGAGACGGCCTTCAGAGGCGCTTGATGACGTGGCCGTCGATACGCAGCCTTACTAGGACACAGCCTCCGTTTGAGAAACACCCGCAAATTATTTTCAATATCCCAGAAATCAATCTGTGCCCCGTGATTTAAAAACCTCTGACCTCTGTGTGTCTCTGTTCATAATGTTTTAGACTGTAATGATTGAACTCAGTGTTACTTACTGATCATTTCTGCCTCCAATTAATCTCCTCAGGTGAAACTCCTGCATCGTCCGCTCTGAGGACAACAACACAAAAACTACAGCTGACCACTGAGATGAGGAGAGTTTCACTTCACGTAATCCTCCAGAGCTCGTATGAGGTTGAGCTTCGTTCACTAGTGAAAGATCACCCAGTTCATTCAGACAGTGAAACAGATTGATGTATTTATCTGGAGAGGGATTCTCACTGATCTTTTCTTTAATATAGTCGACTGTTTCCTCATTGTTGTGAGAGCTGTTTCCTGTCTGTGTCTTTAGTTCTTGTAAGAGACTCTGATTAGACTTCACTGACAGACCCAGAAGGAAACGAAGGAAAAGGTCCAGATGCCCATTTGTACTGTCTAAAGCCTCATCCACAGCTCTCTGATGGAGATCAGACAGTGAAGCTGTGTCTCCATTAGTTGGTTTGGTAATCTGGTCAAACACATTGATGTTCTTGTTTATAAAGGAGAGATGCACATATAGAGCCGCTAGATGTTCCTGAATGCTCAGATGAACAAAGCAGAAGACTTTCCCCTGATACAAGCCCAACTCCTCTCTGAAGATCTGAGTGCACAATCCTGAGTACACTGATGCTTCTGTCACATCAATGCCACACTCTCTCAGGTCTTCCTCATAGAAGATCAGGTTTCCTTTCACAAGCTGCTGATACGCCAGTTTCCCCAGTTTGACAATCATGTCTTCATCTTTCACTCTCTTCTCATAGTCCTTCTCATGTTTGATGTTGGTCTGGAGGATCAGGAAGTGTGTGTACATTTGAGTGAGAGTCTTGGGAATCTCTCCAGTCTCTGCTCCACTCAACATCTTCTCCAGAACAGTGGCTGAGATCCAGCAGAAAACTGGGATGTGGCACATAATAAAGAGGCTCCTTGATGACTTCAGGTGTGAGATGATCCTGTGGGCCAGACTCTGATCACTGATTCTCTTCCTGAAGTATTCCTCCTTCTGTGGGTCACTGAAGCCTCGTACCTCTGTCACTCGATGGACACACTCAGAGGGGACGAGATCAGCTGCTGCGGGTCTGGAGGTGATCCAGATGAGAGCAGAGGGAAGCAGATTCCCCGCAATGAGGTTCGTCAGCAGCTCGTCCACTGAGGCTGATTCAGTCACATCACACAACCTCACACCGCTCTGAAAATCCAGAGACAGACGACACTCATCCAGACCATCAAAGATGAAGGACACTTTATACTGATCACTGGATATTTCCATTTCTTTGGTTTCAGGGAAAAAGACATGAAGAAGATCTGAAAGACTGAGTGTTTTGTCCTTCATCAAGTTGAGCTCTCTGAAAGGAAGTGGAAATATGAGCTGGACGTCCTGATTCTGTTTCCCTTCAGCCCAGTCCAGGATGAACTTCTGCACAGAGACTGTTTTTCCAATGCCAGCGACTCCCTTTGTCAGCACAGTTCTGATGGGTTTGTCTTGTCCAGGTAAAGGTCTAAAGATGTCACTGCATTTGATCGGTGTGTCCTCTGTTTCTGCTCTCCTGGACTGTGTCTCAATCTGTCTCACCTCATGCTCATTATTGATCTCTCCACTTTCACTCTCTGTGATGTAGAGCTCTGTGTAGATCTCATTCAGGAGTGTTGGGTTTCCCTGCTTTGATATTCCCTCACACACACACTCAAACTTCTTCCTCAGATTTGATCTCAATGTGTCGAGGACTTCAGCAGGTTTAGAGTCACGGCTGTAAGATTAAAATAACACATTATTACACAAGTTAGAGAAGTAAATAGCCATAGATCACAAAATGGATGATTTGTTTGCTGTATTATGGGACACAGAACATCATACGGTTTCTGAAATGTGTGTTTGAGTGATGTGTAGGGCTCTATAAAATCCTTTTGATTTTTTCCCCAAAATCTGTTTTATTTTTCCCGTTTTCATTTTTGGGAATTCAGTTTTTTTTTTCTTCCCTTAACTGTTATTTTAGTCTAAAAAAAAAGAGTGTGCATTTAATGAGAGAGCGAGAGAGAGATTACTGAGTCTTCATTGAGAGAAAGTGTTGCCTATCTTTTGATAGTCCCAGTCACGCCGACCCCGTCTTCTTCCTTCTCCACCCACACACATACGAACCATCATTACACTCACCAAATTAATGAATAAACTATTTAAAGACATTGTATTTTAAATGTGTTGTAATGGCATCTTTTTATGAATGAAGGCCAGTATCACTGATAATGTCATTGACTTTACACTACAGTATAACTAAAAGCTACCAATTTCAACATTTATTAGGCTTTAAAAAACAACTTTTGATTTAATTTAACTTAAAACATTCTTTACATAAACCCATTATAATGTTATATTTACCCATGGCCTTCCCTATCAGACATAGTCTACACCAGACATGGGCCTCGTACGGCCCGCGGGCCACATCCAGCCCTCTGGCTATCCTTGACAGGCCCTCGTGAGGTAATTCAGGGTTCGACAATAAGAACAGCCAGCGTGAACACCGCTCGGGACGGAGCTGACCGATTGGACCAGTGCTGCATTGTAGATGTGTGATATAGGAAGGGTTGGAAATCGTTTGGGTTTTTTTCGATACCGGTGCCAAACCAATACTTTTAAAACGGTACCGGTGCATAAACTGTGCCTGAACCGATATAATTTTTTTTAAAAAAGAGCCACAAAACGAGATGGATGACATTAAAGAATGGCTTTTTATTTTTTTTTTTAAATCAGCACTAGGTAGGTTTTGCTCTCGGGGTCCCCCTACAGTTGGGAAACAGTATTGTCCTCTACTACTGTCGTAAACTCTGTCATCCTGCATCAGGGGATGCATCGCACGTGCATTTGTTGACATGACAACTATGATAGCCCTGAACACTGCAGGAGTTCACATGCAGGCGTTCTGCTTGCGTCGCGTGTGAAATGTCTTCATCCCAGGTACAGTGGCATATGTTTCAGCATGTCATATGAATATCATTTCATGTTTTTTTTTTTTTTTTTTTCAAACGCCAAATGATCGCGATGCTCACGTTTACAAGCCAGCGTCATTATAGTAGTCTAGTCTATTGGTTAGCGTTTTACAGAATCTATATGATACTTCAATTCAATGTTTGAGTGGTAGGTAATAACCATATATCGTCAATATAATATATTGACCTCCTTCAGCTCACGCCAACGAGCAAACGCTGGCCCAATGTTGATCCTCGTCCTGCCTTTAATGCGATCACTTTCTCGTTTCCTCTTTTTGCATTCCTCCAACAAAACCTTTGCTTTCTTCTTTTTCTGTGCTGCCTCGGCCATGACTATAACATCCGGCAAACGAAGGATAGTTGGGCTCGCACGTCCCAATTTAAGGAAGTGGGGGTGATGATGGAAGTGACGTATATGCCGTAAAGCAGTCAAATTTTGTAGTTCTTTTTTTTTCTCGGGTTACTACCCGAAACCCGAAGTTTAAAAGTACGATTAAAAACGATACAGACCCCGTCAGGCTATGGCAGACGTGTCATTCAACCTATTGATGCATCATCACAAGATATATTATGATGGTTGAAAAATTACCTAGTGCTGCTTTAATTATTATTTAAATTGAACCATTTATTAAAAGTTTAAAGTACACTTAAATATATAAAATATAAATAAAAACACAATTTAGGCTAAATTCACAGTAAAACCTAAGCCATCTAACCCAACTACAACAGGCCTAATTTAACTCTAAATAACAGTTACAGTAATAACAGAAGTAGTCTGTATTCTTGGTCTGCTACAAACCAGCTTCAAGCTTCAGCATTATTTAGCAGAAATATGACCATATTCTCTGGCTAAATATTTTAGAGCATCACTTGTTTCCATGGCGACGCGTCATGCTTCTCACATGACACACAGCAGCCACAATAGTACGCGGTATGACAGCTCAGCTGTATCGGGTTTATTTCATTTTTACATGCTTGTATTTGAGAGAAAAATGTTTATGCACGGATTTTGAAAAAACTAAAAAAATTTTTTTACTTAAGTCCTCAAAACACACAATAGATATGTGTTCACAAGACTTTTGACCCCCGTCTGTATTTGTATAGAGTTTTTTCTTTAAACTGATGTGAGAATCATTGAGCCTACTCATTCACATAAAACAATACACTGATTTAAAATTTGTAAGACAGTTTCTCTTCACAAAGCCAATATGGGAGGAGGCGTGATAGCTAATGAATAATGATGAGACAGCACCTGAGATAAAGGACTCGCATTAATGAGCTGCATAATGAATGAGCTTCAGGTAGGCCTGTGACAGAGAACAACAGAGCAAAGGAAATATATATATTTTTGTAGATTTGACTACACTGCAAAAAATGCTCTTCTTATTTGGTATTTTTTCTTGTTTCCAGTCCAAATATTTAAAATTCTTAAATCAAGATTAATTTACTAGATAAGTACAAATTTCTGGGGGGAAATCAAAATGAAGTGAGTTTTTGCTTAGTTAGTTAACTTTATTGTCCCCAAGGGGAAATTCTGCTTGGGCACAGTGCAGAGTTGCTTCGTAAAGGTAGACCAGATAACTTAAAACAATCTATATTCTCTACCACAACAATTTATGATTTATTAAACCATAATTTATGATTTATAACACCATTTTATTAAAACACAACAATTAGCTAATGAGATTAAAACCATGTTTTTACTCCAAACTTACTTTATATCACAAGTCAAATGTTTTAAATAACCTTGTGATCTCATTTGGCTTTAGATAAAAAAATCAGACAGAAAATATATTTTACAATATTCTGCATAATTATAAAAGCTTGAGTAGCATTGCATTATAAATATAATCTATTATGAAAAAACCCAACATGGTATAAATAACACAGATAAGCCATATATTGTTGCGATTGTGTGTTTATTATCTTCATATGTGGTATATGCATGTTAGAGCGATTTCTGGAAGCTGTTTATGTCAATGTCATATGGTCTCTTCTTAATGCCTGCTATATTTGGACTACATGTGCACGGAGCGCCCTTCTGCTGCCAGTATGAAGTATGAAGAGTTTTTTATGAATGAGAGCAGCTGACACTCGTATTACAAACTTTAGAAGGTACCAACGTGGTTTTCATATTCATAACTCCTGACACATATGAACAAATGCAGTCACTATATGACTTTGAGAATAAAACAGAGGTCAAAAATGGAAGCTTGAGTCTTAGATCTTTTAAATGATGTATAGTTTGTCAAGGTAATTACTTACATCTGACAGTAATTTTGAGCTAATTTAAACAAAGAAAGCTTCAGTGTGCCCTCGTGCACGATGTGTTTGTTTGAGCTGATGTGTGTGTGGGCGTCGCCTCAGTATTTGAATCTCAAAAGAGCGCGCGCTTCATGGGCGTGGTCGCATTAGTGTATAATGAGCCGCTCAGGAATGACTAACATCGCTCTGCTTTCAAACGGATTACATAAACACAGAATATTTGTTTTTGATTTGGTTTACAGTGTTTAAAACCTGACATTTCAGCATTTCTTTAGACATATGTCTCAAGTTTGTGAGACAAGTATTCACTAAGCTAGAGGTCATTTTCTGAAGACTATCTGAACGAACGTCTTTGACAGAGAGGCTGCAGATCGCGCATAATGTTTGATTTCTTTATTTTGCAAAAAGCACAACAATTTGTTTTTATTGTGACTGTACACAAAAAAATAGAAACTTAACAGATTAAACTTGCCTGAATGATAAAAAATGGCAGAGTTATTTGAGTCTCTTTGGCACTGATAAGAAAAAAAGCAAGCCAATCGTGCCGGCGCAACATGCGACTTGAGAGGGTTAAAGCTACAATTTTCTCTGTTCCCGTTGTTCTTTGATGAACATTAATGAGCATTATCAGTGCTGCTGTGATTTTAAGATCTACCGCTTCCGAACATGATGCAGATCAGACGCGCTGTCCGCGCATCTCATTTTCTCTCAAGTTCATTTAAGACATTATTTTCCATACGGTACATTAAAGTGCATTAAAAACGAGGCAAAATACAGCAAGCACTCCCCGCGAGGGAACTGCTCGGCACTGAGGGCTCAGCGTTGAGTTTCTTAACTTTTTTGCAGACGAAAGCAGAGCCGTGGTGAGCCGCTTTGCTATACTTTCATTGCTTTGAAGGGGGAGCTGAAATGACGGGAGGGGTTGTGTCGGCCAGATTTGCTTCCCCCGGTCTGCATTTTCCCCAGACATTCGTTCTTCTCCCACACAAAACAGCATTTCCTTCCAAATATGTAAAATTCCGCTTTAATATGCCAATTCCGCAATTCTGTCCGTAGTTCCGTAAATTATAGAGCCCTAGATGTGTGATCATTGCAGCTCCTCAAATTAAACAACAACAACAACAACAACAACAACAAAAGTCCCACATTTTACCTGAAACCAGGACACATGCTTTCATTAAAGTCTTGTGGTTGAATCTCAGGCGTGAACACAGTTTTGTTTTTAACTGGTCTGGATTGAAGATTTGACCTTAAATCAGAATGAAGAGGGTAAAGAATCAGACACACTGATATTGATGTAATTGTGTCATTAACTGAGTAACAGACCAACAGCTTTTACAGTGTGTGAATGTGTTAACAATACAATACATAGAGCTTTACACAAGAGCACAATGATCATCATTAATAGACTGAAACTTACAGGATCTGAACTCATTACACTGCTGTATATTAATAACAACTTCATAAAAAATCAAATACTAGAAGCATAACTTTTATAGAGATTCTATACCTGAGATCAGGCCGTTTGTCTCCACTCTTAAACTTTATTGGGCGATCCATAGAGCGGTCACTCTTCATAGACACACAGCTGGACTCTGGTCTTGATCTCTTCTGCTGGACTGAACTGGTTTTAAAACTAAGTAAAATAAAAAGCATACAGACTTATACATGTTGTGCACTTTTACTGGAAATTTGTAATTCAAAAGCAAACAATTTGAAAACAACTATAGAATTATAGTGTGGCGAGCAGCGAGGCCGAGGGACCGTGAGGACGGGACAGGGAGGATGAGCGCCAGCTGCGCGCTGCAGCGATCTCGGGTCTCTCGGAGGAGTGAGGGAGTATAAACGAGGAGCGACAACAGTGAGGGACGAGTGAGCCAGTCTGTGATTGGTTCCCGCAAAAGTGTAACAGAAGCAGTAGAAATTAATGTCTAGGACAAAACAGGATTTCTCTCATAAAAAGTTGTGACCGTAAAATAAAACATTTAAATAATTTAAAAAAGAGCTGAAATACAGGACTGTCAACGGTACGTCTGGGCCCCTAACAGACACTGTGTAGTTTTCAACAAATCTGAACAAGCAGTTTTAAAAAAATATACCTAATAAAAAAAATATACACATGTATATATTTTCCTTAGATCTTCCTCTACTCCTTCGCTGCCCTAGCGTGTGATCCTCTGGGTAATGTCCAAAACTTAGTACTTCAGGCACTTTTTATGTTTATGCTTCATAACATTTACATTTATGCATTTGGCAGATGCTTTTTATCCAAAGCGACTTACATTGCATTCAAGGTACACATTTCTTTTTATTTTTACATTTTGTCAGTTCTTGCTTTCCCTGGGAATCGAACCCATGACCTTGGCGTTGCTAGCGCCATGCTCTACTGTTTGAGCTACAGGAAAGACGGATCATGACGGATCGCTTCTTGTGCTCCTCAGTTATACGTCGCTTTGGAAAAAAGCGTCTGCTAAATGCATAAAAGTAAATACTCCCTAAAGGTGGAAAAAAAATATTTACTCATTATATAATTTATACATTATATAAAAGGTGCTTACATTTCTCATCTTACATTTACTTGATATCATTGCTAGTATTAGACTAACTGACTGACTGATACATTTTGCTTATAATAAAAAAAATGTTTAAATACTATAAACATAACTTTCATAGAGACGATATACCTGAGATCAGGCCGTTTGTCTCCACTCTTAAACTTTATTGGGCGATCCATAGAGCGGTCACTCTTCATAGACACACAGCTGGACTCTGGGTTTGAGCTCTTCTGCTGGACTGAACTGGAACAGAGAACAGATTCAGTTTAATCCTTTAGATTACAGAGATCATTCTTTATTATCAAAAACAGTTTAAAAAAATGATAATAAATAAATAATAAATTTCACTGTTTCTGTGATGTGTGTGTGTGTGTGTGTGTGTGTGTGTGTGTGTGTGTGTGTGTGTGTGTGTGTGTGTGTGTGTGTGTGTGTGTGTGTGTGTGTGTGTGTGTGTGTGTGTGTGTGTGTGTGTGTGTGTGTTGAAAGTACCTGCATCCCGGAGAGAAATCTCCATCTGTGGATCCTTGTGGATCAGCCATGATGAAGCTGCAGGAGAATCTGATGAGTTTGATCTCCTCCACTGACTCTGAATGAACAAACATCACACACTAAATTAAATGATTACATCAATTACACAACCTTATTTTAACCTATTTTATCTGAACTAGGGATGGGATCTGAACTAGACCTCATTTGTTCCAAAATAATAATAATAAAAAAGAATCATGTTAAACAATAACTTAAACAAAAAACATAATAATACTTAGATCTGACAGGTTTTGTCAACATGTAACTCAAAACTGGCAGGCTTTCTGTGAACAGGACCGCTGAGTTCATTTGCCAGTCATCAATAGCCGTGTTTCCATTCAATTTCTCAAAAACTCCCATAGGCTATATCGCAAAAAAGTTTACACGCTCACACAAGGTGGTTTTTCAGGCAATTCGAAAAAGGACATTTTCGCAAAACTGACGTGGAAACAGTTTTCACATTCAGGTCACCTGGTACGATCACACATTGCTCCCACACAGGGCCTAGGGGAGAGCGGGGCACAACCGAACGCTTTTTGTATTGTTTCCCACATTAATTGCACACGTGTAGAACAATTATGTGGTTTTGTTTCATTAATACAGTGTATACTTTTTTCTTGATTTACCCCCAAAATAATGGAAGTGAAATGTGACAACATGCCCCATAGGTGGGGTTCATTGTAACATGTGGTGGGACACAATGTAACATGACCAAATAACAGCTTAAAGGGGTGGTAAACCACGATTTCACTTTTCTAACTTTAGCTAGTGTGTAATGTTGCTGTTTGAGCATAAACAACATCTGCAAAGTTACAACGTTCAAAGTTTAAAGCAAAGGGAGATATTTGCTTTTAAAGAAATCAATTTCTAAGGACTACAGCAAACGGCCGCTAGGGACTACAGACATTCCTCCAGGGTCTCTGACATCACCAGCCCCAATATTTACATAACCCCCTCCTCCGAGAATATGAAATAAGGGGGGCGAGGCCATTTTGTATCGCCGCAGGGAAGCGTTGTTGTGGTTAGTAGGCTGGAGTGCTGTTGCCAATGCCGACGAAACGCTGTTATTTTCATCCGGATTGCAGGTTCACTTTCTTCAGCCTTCCTAGGGACGGGGGTGCTGCAGTGCGTTTAACATACAACGTCATATTCATGCGTGTAAGAGACATGAGGGGAAAACGATCGCATTTGCAGCGGATATATACTGTAGGGATGAAACGGTATGGAAATTTCACATCACGATTATAGTGACCCAAATTATCACGGTTATCAATATTATCACGGTTTTGTTCAACTGAGATGAAAGTGTTCAAAAAGAACAGATGCACACACTTAAAACATTGAAACAAGTTTTACATTTGAAAATCAACAAACAAATAATTCAAGCAGCTCTATGCACTTTTTAAAGCTAGATTCTGTGGGATTTCCTTCCTTATAATGGCCATCGAAAATAGCAACACATAAATAATAATAATTTGGTGTAAATATAATCTCTAATATTGTCTCTGATGAGAATATTGCTTGATAAAATATTTACAGTGTTCTATCAGCTATGACACATTTAAATCTAGCATATTTTGTGTAAGAGCCCAAACAGTATCCTAGTGAAGTAATGCACATCCATACTTTCAAATGATTTGAGTTTATTTTATTTAAATAAAAATAAAAAGGTGTGCATCATACCTGACACCTAGATTAACACTTTACAGTCAATTTGATGACTAAGTCATTCTCTTCAAATGCTATTGAAGTTAGAAACGTGTACCAATGTATGTAACTTTAGAGACGGTCCCTAAATTTGCGAATCTCGAATGTCAAGCCAACTTTATGCCAGTCATATCAGAGGCGCTGCCGTTCTGTTGTGTTTGTTTCAAACTATTTCGCTGCTGAAATAGAACAAAACCAGCCGACCTCTGTACGACAAATTAATCTCCTACATCGCACGTTCATCTCCGCTTTAAATGCAGATTTTAGTGAGAGCGCGCTCTGAACATCTGAACGCCTCTGATTATTAGACATCGCATTCATAAACTCAATAGAAACACGTGTGATTTGTTATAATACGCAACGCGATTATAACAAGTGGCTTTTGAGAAGACTATAATAAGTTCAACCGCCAGAGTGCTGCTATAGTGTGAGTTAGGTGCGTTACACGCCACAGCCGAAATAACGCGAAATAACGTAAGTTACACCCGCAGAAGGCGAGCCCTGGTTATTATCCCTTAAATGTCACCCTTGTCTTGTTTGAACTTGCTCGTTTGTCTTTGGCTCAAGCTTCACGTTATTATTTCCTAGACGTAGTTTTGGTATTGAGGTCAAAGTCCACTTGCCTTGTGTTCGCAGATTTGAAGTGTTTCCCCCGATTACAGCGACTTTCTTCTGGCATGTTCTGCAGACAGGGTGACCATCTTCGATTAAGTTTCCCTCAGGACTTTTGTAAAAGCCAAAATATGACCACACCTCAGATTTGGTCCTTTTAGAAGTCTGAAAATCTCCCAGCGCTTTCACTGCCTTCTGCCATAATTCTCATTCAAAAAACAGCGCTGCGCCTGCGTCAGACGGATTCTGGTTGGTCAGGATTTACCGCAAGTTTTCAAAATCGTGATAATCACATGCGGTTTTAATGATAGTTAAATTTTAAACGATATTACTAACCGTCAGTACATTTTATCGTGGTTTATCGTGAAACCGGTAATCGTGTCATCCCTAATATACTGCCCATCATAAATCAAAGCACGAGACAGACAGGGGTCGGAGGAGAAGATCGGAAAATGTGACATAATGGACAATATTCATCTGTATTTGCAATACATGAGCCTTCAGCTGCACGAGTTCAGCTGCACGAGACAGGCAGGCACGCGCGGCTACCGCGGCACATCTCACGGAGGGAAAGCTTCCACAATCTTCGCGAGTTCAATCAAGATGGATTTAAAAACAGAAGCTGTTTACGGGCTACAACCTGTAAGTGTGATTTATTTTTCGTCGATGTGTTTTCCTGTAATAGTTTGTGTTGTTAATTGTAGCCTACGTTGTAGCAAGGAAGTAAACATGACAGCGCTGTTTGGCTCTGCAAACCAGTTTGTTAAATGCTCATTCATACTTAACGTTATCCGACAAACACCTAACGTTACAAACTGTTTAAAATCTCAACAGCGAACTTGGCATTAGTGTAAATTATTCTTTGATTAGAGCTTTTATGTGTTGTTTATCTACAGGCATGCTAAACATGGTTCTGTGTTTGATTTGGATACTATAGTAAAGCCAATGTTTAGTGTTCGTTCTTGCGACAGATATTTGGCTATAATCGTTCTAAAAATACAAAAGTAATGGTGCCATTCAGGAGCGATCACTATAGATCCGCAGTCTTTACTCTTGAGGACTGAACAGGTTCTGCTCGATCTTCACTAAAATTGTCTGTGTCTGATTCGGGCTCTTGGTATGGTTTTATTGACGCTATTGTACACAAAGCACAGGCTAGTAGCCTGAGGCTACCGGTAAAGGGAAGGGGCGTGACGCTTCCGAGAAACGTGCTCTAGGCGGTTAGCCAATCACAGCACACTGGGCCAGCTAACCAATCAGAGCCCATTGCGTATTTTTGAGGGACTGGCTTCATAGAATCCAGAAACCATCAGACCGTTTTTACAAGGAGGGACAGAGCAGTGTAGAATAAAGGTAAAATATATGAAAAATACTGCATTTTTTTAAAAAACGAAGCATGAACACATGATACAGTGCACCCCACAAACACAATCAAGCCTTCGAAAGAATGTGCTTTACCACCCCTTTAAAATGTTACCTGATATAATAAAAATATATACAAGACAAACTAAAATATTTTGTCAACAAAATACAATTATTAACTTATTAAAAAATGCCATTATTATATTTTAGAAATTAAAAATATAAGCATTTTTGAGTTTGACTACAAACACATCGCTAAAGACAGCATAGTTCAAACATAATTAATCATTTCTGAACATTCATTATTCACACTTTTCTCATGGTTTCTCAAAAGAATTCATAAAAGTATAGAATATAATGGCATATTTCTAATAGGGGCTCATTGTAACGCAGTGCTACAACTAGGGCTGAAACGATTCATCGAGTAACTCGATTAACTCGATTACAAAAATTCCTCGAGGCAAAAACTCTGCCTCGAAGCCTCGTTAAAAACACTATACGCGCAGGGATCTGATTCACACCGACCGCTGTTCAATGTTCAGGAAGCACACCATAGCGCGTGATACATTTTGAATTTAGTTTAGATTCTAGATGCCCAGAATCACTATAGGAACTGCATGTTTTACACAGTTTATACAAGTTGATTGCCGCTCTTATAGCTGCCACACACACACACACGCCGCACGCAAGCCCCGAAGCCACTTTTCTCGCTTTCACTTTCGTCCTCATAAAGTTTGTCAAGTAAATGCATTTAAAGCCTTGCCAGTTTGAACATTGAAGCGATTGTGCACTATTCAAAAACAACAATACGGAAAATTTATCCGTTCAGTGCTCAGCTTTTTTCTGTGACACAGAGCCGAGCCGTGTTGGGTCTCTGACAACGCGCGCCCTGAAGGCAGACTGCTTTTCACGTGAAGATCGCGCGCAGAAACGCAGTGTCAACGCTGTCCTGTGACTAAAGTAAAGTCACTAAAGTAGCTTAGAAACTCAACTCAACCGTTATAGGCATATATTTGAATACCTTTGAAATGAGTACAAACCACAGCTTCATAATGAATAGAGACAGTTTGAGTAATTCACACACACACACAATCTCTCTCTCATTAATGCATTCAGATAAATGTAATGTAGGCCTACTGTGTTAATTTATCTGTAGCCTATCTGATGTAAAACAAACATAAATCTGCCCCATAGACAATAACTGCTGAAAGTGAACCGTTTCCTTCAAGTATTTTAAAATCACAAAGAAATGCACTTTTTGCATTTGTTGGAAAAATTCCAACTTTAATAGTAGAAAATATTTACAGTAAAAACCTTATCAGGAACTTACTCTAAAACCTTATGAGGGCAAAAAATGGAAAGCAAAAAAAAAAAAAGGGCAAAATAATCGTTCATTGATCGTAATCGAGGTAAAGGTAAAATGTTCAATTAATCAAGGTTTTTATTAGAGATGCACCGATTGCAATTTTCTTGGCCGATTCTGGTTTGGCCGATTGGCCGATTTTTTGTTAGTGAGATCGGTCGATACCGATTTTTGCCGATTCCGATTTTATTTCTAAGAACTATAATTGACAGCATACAAACAAAAATCCACTTTATCTTCAAAGCAAAAATTTTTTTATTCTAAAATAAATTATTAAACATTACCACAGGATCTTCTCTCACTTAAACAACTCTCAAAAAATAAGTGTTCTGTGCCTGGAAAGAAGTAGAAATAACAAATAACTGAAAATCAGTTGCTTTATGAAACAAAACATTATAAATTGACCTTTTTCTCTTTTTTTACTAAAGTACAAAAGATCCTATGAATAAACAAACCGGAAGTGTACAATACTCCTCCAAATAATAGTTCAGTAATTTGGGTAATAAATGTTGCCAGCTAGGGATGTCACGGTACCAAAATTCCAGTAGTCGGTACCAATACCATAAAAATGTTATGTTACTTGGTACCAATTTCGGTACCACAGCGATATGTTATATGTTATATATATATATTAGGAACACCAGACTAATACTGTGTTTGACCCGCTTTCGCCTTCAGAACTGCCTTAATTCTATGTGCCATTGATTCAACAAGGAGCTGAAAGCATTCTTTAGAAATGTTGGCCCATATTGATAGGATAGCATCTTGCAGTTGATGGAGATTTGTGGGATGCACATCCAGGGCACGAAGCTCCCGTTCCACCACATCCCAAAGATGCTCTATTGGGTTGAGATCTGGGGACTGTGGGGGCCATTTTAGTCCAGTGAACTCATTGTCATGTTCAAGAAACCAATTTGAAATGATTCGAGCTTTGTGACATGGGGCATTATCCTGCTGGAAGTAGCCATCAGAGGATGAGTACATGGTGGTCATAAAGGGATGGACATGGTCAGAAAAAATGCTCCCGTGGCATTTAAACAATGCCCAATGGCACTAAGGGGCCTAAAGTGTGCCAAGAAAACATCCCCCACACCATTACACCACCACCAGCCTGCACAGTGGTAACAAGGCATGATGGATCCATGTTCTCATTCTGTTTACGCCAAATTCTGACTCTACCATCTGAATGTCTCAACAGAAATCCAGACTCATCAGACCAGGCAACATTTTTCCAGTCTTCAAGTGTCCAATTTTGGTGAGCTGGTTCAAATTGTAGCCTCTTTTTCCTATTTGTAGTGGAGATGAGTGGTACCCGGTGGGGTCTTCTGCTGTTGTAGCCCATCCACTTCAAGGTTGTGCGTGTTGTGGCTTCACAAATGCTTTGCTGCATACCTCGGTTGTAACGAGTGGTTATTTCAGTCAAAGTTGCTCTTCTATCAGCTTGAATCAGTCGGCCCATTCTCCTCTGACCTCTAGCATCAACAAGGCATTTTGGCCCACAGGACTGCCACATACTGGATGTGTTTCCCTTTTCACACCATTCTTTGTAAACCCTAGAAATGGTTGTGCGTGAAAATCCCAGTAACTGAGCAGATTGTGAAATACTCAGACCGGCCCGTCTGGCACCAACAACCATGCCACGCTCAATTTCTTAAATCACCTTTCTTTCCCATTCTGACATTCAGTTTGGAGTTCAGGAGATTGTCTTGACCAGGACCACACCCCTAAATGCATTGAAGCAACTGCCATGTGATTGGTTGATTAGTTAATTTAATTAATGAGAAATTTAACAGGTGTTCCTAATAATCCTTTAGGTGAGTGTATTTTATATATATATATATATATATATATATATATATATATATATATATATATATATATATATATATATATATATATATATATATATATATATATATATATATATTTATTTATTTTTTTTAAATCACAATGTATCATTCCGGTACGGTGCACGCGTGTACCGAACGGTTATGAATGTAATCTTTAACAGTTAACAGTCGGCTTGTTGTAAGCGCGGAACACACTTCAATCCGAGTTCCCACACAAACATATTAAGTATTCAGTTCATTTTATCACGAAATTCAAACGATAAATGCCGTTTTGACGTTCTATGTGGCGTGACTGGTCACTGATCACAGTTCAAGCGGCCGCGCAACGCACACGTGCATCATCTGTGAAGGCGATCGATCATCTCTTACTAAAGAATAAACATGAATGACGATCTGAAGGTATGCTGAGGATACATTACAACTTACTGTCACGTATCATATGTGGTGTAATCGCTAAATCAGTGTTTCAACGGCGGAAAGACGTCAATATAACTGCTGTAAACTAAACAATGTCATGTAACGTTAGCATCACATTTACCTCAGGCAGTCATTCAGTGTCCACAGAATTATATTCACTAGAGAAATCAACTCTTTCACTAAATATATGCTCTATATTAGCCGTTATATTCATTATATTCTACTGAACCTGTTAGTGATGTCTTGATTATTTCATGCAAGTTAAATAAACCTGTCATGAAAATGACAAACACTGTATATAAATTATTATATTTCAACAACGATTTGGAGAAAAAAAACTATTTCATAATTAGATTTAGGAGTTAATGCAAAAACTGCCTTATGTGAAGTTTACATATTTGCACACAATGTGTTATTGGAGTGTTGATTATTATACCTAAAAATAAATAGCAACTGAATTTAGGCTCATAGTTTGGGCTCTGTGGTTAATCTTTAATATTAATGTACAAGTAAGGATCCCTATATAATTTACAGAAATATCTTAAATAAACTTTTAGATATAATTTAATTCATTCAAGGACAGGCACTTTTTTTCTTCTTCAGTAAACCACTGTTAAATATAAAAAATAAATAAAAAGCAATTTTGTAAATCTGCTGTACCGAACTCGTACCGAACCGTGACTTCAAAACCGAGGTACGTACCGAACCGTCAGTAATATATATATATATATATATATATTTTTTTTTACCATTTACATTTTTTTATTAAATGTATTAAGTTTATTATTTATGATGATAATAATTATAAGTAAATAATACATAAACATTTAAAGGCTGTATGCTGTTTAAAAGTAAACACTGTTTATGAAAAAAAAAAACGGTCAAGTGAAAAATAATCAACCATTTAAGCATAATTATTATTAGTAGTAGAGACGTATTATTATTACATAGAGCCGGCGCTAAATCTACTGTAGGCTACAACAGTAGCACAATATATTCTGTCAATTTCAATTTTTTAAAACCAAACTTTTATTTTGACGGCTGGCCGTGCAGAGTGTCTGTGTTCATGATATGACGGTTTATGCGTTCGGCTGATCATCCAGCACCATGAAGTCCATAATTTCTTTGCTTTGGTCTTTTCGCTGCTTATACCAAGGAAGGATAGGAGAGGCTGCAGACCTGTGGCTGGCTCTGAGCTCTGGCCAGCTTCAGCCATTTATCTTTTACTACCTTCTTTAAACTGGGCATGTTCTGCGGGGTGATGGAGTTTTAAGTGTCTAATTAGGTTTGTTGTGTTGTGCGCTTTCCTGGTGGCTCCCCCGCGGTTTATTTTAAACTTACAAGTTTTACAAAAGGCATAAGTAGTATCTTCTAGTGTTTGCATGCGGCTGTGAACGCGAGTGTGGCTCAATGTCTCGGCCGCGCTCGTGCTCACAGCCACATGTAGACGGATTGGCTCAAAATCGGAGACACGTGAGACTGATCGGCCGATCACAGATCAGGCCAATCATGCAGAAAATCGGCCAATTCCGATCCCTGGCCGATCAATCAGTGCATCTCTAGTGTTTATTTTTGGTCAAATCGTTACAGCCCTACCTAAGCCTATACATTGATGTTCACTGATTTTAATCCCATACTGTATTTGTAGCGATGTTTGACTAGATATGATGTTTAGCTTTGATTTTTTTTTGTAGTAAACGTATTCACGTTCAATTGCGAGAGTATAGCCTTAAAAAAAAAAGAACCCCTACACACACACACGCGCACACGCACACGCACACGCACACACGAAAGCACGCACGCACACACGCACGCACACACGCACGCACACACGCACGCACACACGCGCACCCTTGTCTCTCTCACGCGCCAGTCAGACCAATCGTGGCAATGCATCACATAAGCTTAAACTTTTATGTAGCCACGCAACAATAATTTCAGCATGCGTTCACTGTATACACCGGGACGTGATGTTGTGACACGATTTTTCGAACGGATGCTTCACCTAAAATGCACCGCAAAGCAAGTGATGCAAGCCAAATGCAGCATTCTATTGAAAATGAATGTAGTTCTGCTGTACCAAACTGCAATGAAGCCATGCACGCACACACACACACACACACGGGTTGCTAGGTTACCATAGCAAATAGGCTCACCCCAGAAATTATATATTAATAGCTTTTAAAATTGTAATATATTAATATATATTAAAATTATATATTAATAGTTAGTAGCCTAATGGTAAATGCTGCAGGTGTAGAAATCTACATAAAATATATTTACTTTGATGTCAGGGCTAGATTACAGCATGAAACCTGTTGTGCTTCTTAATAAATTAAATTTCTTTTCCTCTTCATTTTCGTTATGCATTATTTGTTTTGGTAGTTTAAAAACACAGGATTTTTTTTTTTTTTATCCGATTAATTGATCGATTAAGTGTTCGATTAATCGATTACAAAAAGAATCAATAACTGCAGCCCTAGGCGTAACTTTAATCTAGTAGGCTAATGACAGACCGCGGTGCAGCCACAAATATCATAACTATCTTAGGCCTACTGTAATTAAGACATATTCAAGAAATGTATTTAAACAGAAAGATGCTGTAGTTTCAGCCGTACTCAAAGGCCGCGGAAACAGCCCAGTTACACACGTCAATCCATTCCCGGCGATCTTGGTTTGCTTCTTATTTATTAAATATACAGCCAAATAGTGTATTAAACATGGATCAAAATTAAAATACAATTTATGCAAAACGAAATAAATTAAAGAAAGACTTTCTAGAAAACAATTCAACGAAGTGCTCAAAATCCATGTCCCCAGACATATGTGCATCTGATGTTTACTCATGCTGCTCACTTTTCATAATCAACATATGAAATTTAAAAAAAATTATATTTTAACATAGCCTAACTATATGAAACTAAATAGGCTACGTTTTCTTTAACCCTCTGTCCAACGAAGTCGTCGGCGCCTTCTGATGGATATTTTCCTTTATGACAGCACGGAAACAACTCACAATACTCCATAATGTCTAGCCATACTACAGATAAGTGCAAGACATAATTATAATAAACAGTAAACTCTCTACTTTTATTTGTGTACACTCACAATAACGGCAAAGGCCGTGGATTCTGGGAACAGATTATTTTGCACTCCACTCCAAACGCTGTCTTTATTTCCAAAATATATTTTGTTTATTAAACGCAAAGTTTTTCATTTCAAAAGCATTTCTAAATTCAGTTTATATTTCCAACAAACAAAATTCCAAGCCAAAATAACGAAGTGGTAAAAGACCTTTGAGTTATCCTCATAAAGATTCAAACTTTTCGCTTGTCTCTGAATGTGGCAATGCGTCACACCTGGCGTATGTAAAAGTGGATCATTCTTTACAGATGATGGTATGTTTGGACAGAAGACGAGAGAGTTCTTTATTAAACTCATAAAAAAACAATGGAATATAAAATGTCACAATTTATCATAACACCTCATATGTGCCAGGGGGATCTTGGGGGTTCTCAAGACCCTCCTAAAAAACTCCTTAACGCCCCCCCCCCTCCTTCCTGATTAAAATTATATATATATCCGGTAAAAAGATTTTAAAAAGTTTCTCTTCAAACTACGCAGAACAATAATAATTAATAATTTATTCGACATATAAAAAAATATTGACATATTAACACAATATTAACACATGAACGTTGCTGCGCCTTGCAGAGCAATAACTTATGGCGGACCCTGGTGCAGCCACAAATATCATAACTAGCCTATCTATAGGCCTACTGTAATTAAGACATATATTCAAAAAAATGTATTAAAAACAGAAAGACGGGCTTAGACTACTCAAAGGCCGCAGAAACAGGCCAGTGGGTTCGTTACGCACGTCAATACATTCCCGACAATCTTGGTTTGCTTCTTATGTATTAAATATACAGGCAATTAGTTTATGAAACCTTGATCAAAATTAAAATACAATTTATAGAAAATGAAATTCACTTTAAAGAAATTTCTGCAAAACAACACTCAATAAAAATCACTGGCCAGACTGACTTACTACAGGTGAAACTATGCCAATATCGTCCTTACTAGGGCTGGGCAATTTTATCGATTCTGCGATATAAATCGATATTTTTTCTCCCAAGAAAGTATCGATTTTTTAAGCCGCGAGTATCGATACATAAGTCCCATTCAAATCCCCGTGTTTACCTCCATTTGCGTTGCAGGAAGAGCGATTTGGTCAGCCAGCCGCTAGTATCGCTGTAGAGCAACTTACCCGTACTACTAACTTCACACAGACGCCGACGTCTACCTCTTCTTGTTTACGGAGTCAGAGCGAGGAGATTCAAAAAAATGGCGGCGAATATAAATCCAGCGCCTTCATGTTTAAAGGGGTGGTAAACCACGATTTCACTTTTCTAACTTTAGCTAGTGTGTAATGTTGCTGTTTGAGCATAAACAACATCTTCAAAGTTACAACGTTCAAAGTTTAAAGCAAAGGGAGATATTTGCTTTTAAACGAATCGATTTCTAAGGACTACAGCAAACGGCCAGTAGGGACTACTACACATTCCTCCAGGGTGTGCTGACATCCCCAGTCCCAATATTTACATAAACCCCTCCTCCGAGAACATGAAATAAGGGGGGACATTTTGTATCGCTGCGGGGAAGCGTTGTTGAGGTATAGTTAGTAGGCTGGAGTGCTGTTGACAATGCCGACGAAACGCTGTTATTTTCATCCGGATTGCAGGTCCACTTTCTTCAGCCTTCCTAGGGACGGGGCAGCGTTGCAGTGCGTTTAACATACAACATCATATTCATGTGTGTAAGAGACATGAGGGGAACACGATCGCATTTGCAGCGGATATATACTGCCCATCATAAATCAAAGCACGAGACAGACAGGGGTCGGAGGAGAAGATCGGAAAATGTGACATAATGGACAATATTCATCTGTATTTGCAATACATGAGCCTTCAGCTGCACGAGACAGGCAGGCACGCGCGGCTACCGCGGCACATCTCGCAGAGGAAAGCTTCCACAATCTTCGCGAGTACGGGCTACAACCTGTAAGTGTGATTTATTTTTCGTCGATGTGTTTTCTGTAATAGTTTGTGTTGTTAATTGTAGCCTACGTTGTAGCAAGGAAGTAAACATGACAGCGCTGTTTGGCTCTGCAAACCAGTTTGTTAAATGCTCATTCATACTTAACGTTATCCGACAAACACCTAACGTTACAAACTGTTTAAAATCTCAACAGCGAACTTGGCATTAGTGTAAATGATTCTTCGATTAGAGCTTTTATGTGTTGTTTATCTACAGGCATGCTAAACATGGTTCTGTGTTTGATTTGGATACTATAGTAAAGCCAATGTTTAGTGTTCGTTCTTGCGACAGATATTTGGCAAATCGTTCTAAAAATACAAAAGTAACAGTGCCATTCAGTAGTGATCACTATAGATCCGCAGTCTTTACTCTTGAGGACTGAACAGGTTCTGCTCGATCATCTTCACTAAAATTGTCTGGGTCTGATTCGGGCTCTTGGTATGGTTTTATTGACGCTATTGTACACAAAGCTCAGGCTAGTAGCTTGAGGCTACCTGTAGAGGTAAGGGGCGTGACGCTTTCGAGATACGTGCACTAGGCGGTTAGCCAATCACAGCACACTGGGCCAGCTAACCAATCAGAGCCCATTGCGTATTTTTGAGGGACTGGCTTCACAGAATCCGGAAACCATCAGACCGTTTTTACAAGGAGGGACAGAGCAGTGTAGAATAAAGGTCAAATATATGAAAAATACTGCATTTTTTTAAAAACGAAGCATGAACACATGATACAGTGCCCCCCACAAACACAATCAAGCCTTCGAAAGAGTGTACTTTACCACCCCTTTAAAAGCAGATGTGTGGGAGCACTTTGGGTTTAAAAAGAAGAAGGAAAGCGACGACTTAGACTCAGGGGTCAACAACATGAGTCGCCCGCAAGAACCACATGAGTTGCCCGCGGGTCTGTTCTAAAAATAGCTCACCATAGCAGCTGCGTTCAGTCGCTTTGTTCATTTAAGCGTAGGGCTCCAGACTGAAGCCGAATATATACTAGTGTCTGTAAATAATAAACTGCAATATTACTCCTGCATGTTCTGCGTCTGTGTGGATGACGAGCGCGCGCGCACTCGCTCTTATAGTCTCTGCCGACACGAACGCATTAACCTTCACTTCATGAGAATTTACCGTTTCATTTGAGAAAACTGGGTGCGTCTCATTCTGCTCCTGGTTCAGTAGTCAGGGCACTGATCAGGACATGAGTCAATGGGCTGATCCCTGATCAGTGGCCTGACTGAACTAGGGAGCTGAATGACTGAGACGCGCACCCACTGTCTTATCATGAACACAGACACTGGTAATCACGGCAACCCGTCAAAATAAAAGTTTGGTTTAACGTGAAGAGATTGACTACAGATTGTAGCCTACAGTAAATTTAGCTACGTATCTATGTAATAATAATACGTCTCTACTAATAATAATAATTATGAAATAAATAATACTAATTATATAATTATTAATGGTTGCTTATTTTTCACTTGATCTTTCATTTATAAACAATGTTTACTTTTAAACAGCATACAGCCTTTACATGTTTATGTATTATTTACTTATAATCATCATCATATATAATAAAACATTTATTTAAAAAAAAAATAGTGGTATTGTACCGACTACTGGAACTACTACTATACTCTTTCAGGTGTAAAACAGTTTGGATAGTTGTTAATATGAGAATTATGATGCATTATTTACGAGTTTTAAGTATTATATAACATGAGTAGCTCTCTTTGACTTTCTTTTTTAAAAAGTAGCTCTCAAATGAAAAAAGGTTGGAGACCCTTGACTTAGACAAAGCATCGCGGTTTGCAAGCTGTGTGACACAAACGTGAAATACTCTGGAAATACCAACAAGTGTCAGTGTCAAGCTAAAAAAGCGGTCAAAGAAACTGTTCAGAACAGGCCACTTGCTGCTACTTTTAAAACTCCATTGTTAATTGCAATACTGCACTTTATTACTTTTCAAAGGCTTGTAAGCTACAGTTTGCACTGTTTCAATAAATGGAACTAATTTTCTCAACACATCTTTGATTCATTTTGTCCAGCATTTGCAAGCTGTAGACTCTCTGTCCCGTCAGAGACATATATTGTGTAATTGATGATTTTAGTTTTCAGTTCAGTTAATTCAATCCAAGTAAATGAAACACTCACAAGATGTCACCAAAATCACTCTGTCCCCTTTAAATCTTTCAGAAAATGATGTAAGTGTATCGAATTATATCGAATCGTATCGAATCGTTGGCTGAATATCGTGATATATATCGTATCGTGAGCTGAATATCTTGTATCGTATCGTATCGTGAGATTAGTGTATCGCTACAGCCCTAGTCCTTACTGTAGATACAGTACACTAATATTTATAGAAAAACAATTACAGTAAAAGTCTGGCCAGTAGGAATGTACTACAACCTTTGGAACACGAAAAAACCCTTTTGGTGAGTTACTGTAATCGTTTTAATAGAAATATTAGAGTACTGTACATACAGTAAGGAGGTTATTGGCATAATTTCACCTGTAGTAAGTCAGTCTAGCCAGTAGGAATGTACTACAACCTTTGGATCATGAAGAAACCCTTTTGGTGAGTTACTGTAATTTTATTTCTATAAATATTAGTGTACTGTATGTATAGGGGAGCACGGGGCACAACCTACCGCAGGGTTAGTTGTAACGCGCATGTTTGAACCCTTTCCACACATGCCAGAATGACGAAACTTAGTGTATTTACTAGTTGCCATATCAACATTATTTAGAGAAAAAAAATAGCGCCAAAAATAAAAAATCTCTGGAAGATATTACTGAACATGTATTTAACCATAGCAAAAGTACATTTCTTACTTAAGTTTAGTTTTCATCTCTGTGTTTATTAAAAATAAGACAAATCCGATATTATTTTAATCTTATATGTTATTTAACAGTTGAGATGTTCTTTAACGCTGATCTAACAGCAGAAGACACGAGCCAAGATTTACATCCCAGTGGAGCAGATGGGGTGTGTGTGCTAACACTGCGTTACAATGAGCCCCTATTAGAAATATGCCATTATATTCTATACTTTTATGAATTCTTTTGAGAAACCATGAGAAAAGGGTGAATAATGGCAGAGTTAATGTTCATAAATTATTAATTATTATGTTTTGAGCTCTGCTGTTTAGCTGTATTTAGCGATGTGTTTGTAGTCAAACTCAAATGCTTATATTTTTAATGATTAAAAAAATGCCATTATTATATTTTAAAAAGTTAATAATTGTATTTTGTTGACAAAATATTTTAGTTTGTCTTGTTTATTTGTTTGATTATATCAGGTGACATTTTAAGCTGTTATTTGGTCATGTTACATTGTGCCCCACCACATGTTACAATGTACCCCACCTATGGGGCATGTTGTCACATTTCACTTCCATTATTTCGGGGTAAATCAAGAAAAAAAGTAAACACTGTTTTAATGAAACAAAACCACATAACTGTACTACACATGTGTGCAATTAATGTGGGAAACAATAAATACTCTGAACCCCAAGTGGATTTACACAAACTGAGAAAGTCAAAAGGCGTTAGGTTGTGCTCCGCTCTCCCCTAGTAAGGAGGATATTGTCTAAAACGAGATATTGGCAAAATATAATAAATATTTTCGCCCGCTAGGCATTTACCATAGCCCTGTAAAAATAAATTTGAATGAATTGTTGAGACTCGATTTGCACTGTGTGGTGAATATTGCAGACGGTCCCTTAAACAGCCTATGCGGATAAGCGACGAATATCAAACCTAACACTAACTTTACCAGCTACTTCATCCCTGTTGCCGTGGGCTGTTTTTCATGTCGCGGGTTGAAGCGACCCCAATTGTGATATTTAGCCCCGGGAATGAGAAATTTAGTAGGCAACCATGCCAAAAAAACCAACCTTTTCTATAAGTTTTTTTTTTTGTGAAAACCTGGAACCCCTGGTGTGGATGCACCGCCACCGACATTACCCAGGGACGGATGCACTTTGTTTACATCATTTGAGTCGTGGCCGTGTTGTACTTATACACGGCATCGCAATGTTTGCAGTGAATTTAATTTAATTGCTTAAAGACTCACACGCAACAACCTGCATTAGATTAACTAAAACATTCATTAGATTAATCGATAACGTGATCGACGAAATTCTTAACAATCGTCGTTTACTCATGCCCATCCCTAATCTGAACATCTGGGGTGAGAGAAAAATGGATTACGTGACTGCGTGAACTCAAACTCAGTCATAAGGCCTATTCTCTCTCTCTCTCACACACACACACACACACACACACACACACACACACACACACACACACACACACACACACACACACACGCCAACAACGTTGACCAATACAACACATCTGCTGATAAACCTCTGAAGAACCACAGACATCCCCAAACACTACAGAAACCCTTCATTAAAGATTTCATATCAAACAATCACTCAAAATGTCCTCCAGAGATTCATATTAATATGAGGAAGACACATGAACACTCACCTCGATCAAACTTTCACAAGATACAGCTTCTCAAATCCTCCAACATCATAAACACACACGGACATTCCTGATTAAACTCGTTAAACACGTTGATGCTGTTAATCCGTGTTCGCGTGTTTCCAGTTTAAAATGGCGACAGTAGGAGAACTCTAACTTACTTTCACTTTTTTTTTTTCCACAGTGACACATGATCATGACGCGCGGATCACACGGCGCATGCGTGTTGTGTTCTTCTTCTTCTTTTGATGTTTTATGGCGGTTGGCGAACCAGTTTATGGTGCATATTCCGCCACCTACTGGGATGGAGAGTAAGGCGATGATATGAAGGGGGAAAAACTAAAAGTAAAATGATTTTATATATATATATATATATATATATATATATATATATATATATATATATATATATATATATAATTTAAAAAAAATAATAAAATAAATAATAATAATAATAATAATAATAATAATAAATAAATCTATATTTTTTATGTAACTTTATAATCTTCAGGAAATGTATAAGTGCTTTTATAAGAACTGTTTAGTGCGTTCTGTAATGTTGGGGAATTAATGGCAGCAGATTTGAATTCCTCTTTTAACTGAAGTCTTTCCTCTTCATATGCACTACAGTTGATCAGCAATGCTCGACGGGTTCTGGAGTCCACAATGATTACACGGACCGGATTCATGTTTCCCTCTCATCTGGACTGATTTTATTAAGAGTAGTGTCCAGTTCTCAGAATCAGAATCAGAAAAAGCTTTATTGCCAAGTGTGGGGATTTCTCTTGGTGCTGAAGCTTCCAGCGCACATATACAATACAAACACAACAAGAACACAGTAATACAAATTCTAAGAATAAAAATATGAAAATAGCATTAAAAAAAGATTTCCTATTCTCTGAAAGAAACACAGCAAAACACACACACACACACACACACACACACACACACACACACACAACGTGTCGAACACTGCACGTGGAAAAGTACCGCCACCAAAGAGAGGGAAAGGCTCGTCCCTCACGCTGAGCAAAGCGCTGGTAACCTCAACTCCTGGAGAGAAAGCACAACTAACATTAGATCAAACAAAACACCTTTATAAAATGAACAAGTGACCACTTGGCCACCCGAAACGAAATATAACAAAAATCCAAACAGAAGGAACAGTTCAGCACAACGGCACATAAAACCAATACTCTGAAATTGTTCAAACATAAGTAAATAAACAAAACGTTCTAGTAATAAACCAATGAACTACAATACAAGATAAAACACAGAACACCGTGAGCACTGCTGGAAGGTCATCCCAATCGGTTCAAAACCCATCAGCGAGGCAATGTACAGGATCTAAGTTAGATGAATCGGCTTTATGCGCAGCTGCACTACTTCCTGAACTTCAGCCGGCTCCTTTGTTTCCTGTCTGCCATTATTGGACAAACTGATTAATCCAGGTGTGCCTGACCTCTGTAGCCACAACAACAATAATCAGACACACCTGGATTAATCAGTTTGTCCAATAATGGCAGACAGGAAACAAAGGAGCTGGCTGAAGTTCAGGAAGTAGTGCAGCTGTGCATAAAGCCGATTGGATTACGTTACGGCCATCCGAACTACCGCTTGGCTGATCCTCAGTGTCCGTCGCTGAAACCACCGGCAGGGGTAACAGTCTGAAGCAGGCCCGATTCTGAAGCACTCCATAATTCACCTAGCCTGGTTAAAACCAGACCATTCTCAGTAGTAACCGAGTTATGGTCTGGCAAGGCTTCATAGACAAATCATTTCCAAAGGGGCGTCACCAACGGGCGTCGCTCAAATACCTCTCGTCGCAATTGGATAGACCTAAAACCAATCAGAGCGATGAGGGAGATGACGAATGCAGAGCGCAGAGAAACATCTGAGAGACTCACTCTGGCCGTTTCTCAATATGCCTTCTTGTCTGTACTTGTGTTCTCAAATAGGAAATGTCCCCGGTTTCCATTTCAGAAATCTGGTCCCCTTACCTAAACCACATATTAATGTTTAATATATAATTTTTTTTAAATGTAAACGAAAAGAGGCAGGGTGTTTTATACTTCGTTTTATTATAAATATATAACATAATCAATGTAGACCTAGCTACACGTTGCCTGAACCTCATTCGTGTGGCTATTATATTTAAGAATTTTTTTTAATGAAATGAGGCAGTGGTGTTTTATGACATATTTCGTACGCGAACTTCTGACTTGCGTCCGTGACTTACCGGTGACGAGAGGACACTAGTCCGCCTACTCTGCTAATGGACAAGCAGCGTTCTTGACAGCATCACTCAGTATATATTTGTATATTTTAGGCTACAATAAAACAAAATATATGATAAAACACCACTCTACCTCTTTTAATTTTCATAAAAAAAAATATTAAACATATTATAGCCACACAAATGTAGTGCAGGCAATGCATATTATCTTCAATGCATGTTTATAACAAAACAAAATATAAAAACCCAGCCTCTTTTCGTTTACATTTAAAAAAAAACACACACATTAATGTGTGCATAAGGCTATGATTATCACTGTAATAAATGAAATATGACATAAAACACAACCCAGTCTCTTTTTGTTAAATGTCAGTTTATGTGTGATCAATAGCAATTATAAAAGTATAAGTAAAAGGGATAAGAAGCTGTACAATAAATAAAGCAAATCAAAGACAAAACGATCTGTCAGGGAACAAATTATAGATTCATGAGAGCAAAGATCAGCCGTTAGATCTACACCAGACGAATCATATCTGATGTTTAACCACCACAGAGACATCAGAGCCAGCGGCAGACGGCTGAAGGACTGGCCGAGGAAAGGCGTCTCTCGCCGGGGTTAATGAGCGATTGAGCGCCGCTGATCCACTGGAGCTCACAACTCCGAAAACGGCAGATCAAATTGTCAAAAAGGCGCTCTCTTTATAAATAAACCACAGATTTGAGCTTTAAACAACTACATCCTCGCCTGAAAAGAACTTAAAACTATATTTTGTGAAACATTAACACTACCAGAGGGCTCTTGCTAAGACCCATTCGTTTAGCCACCAAAGGGCCAAGCTGGTATCAGACTTTTGCCGAATCCAGTCGGTAAGACGGCGATAACATCTTTTTTAGATATGAAGGCTTCGAGTGTTGTTCTTTGCTCGGGTTTTAACGAAAAGGAAACGTTTAAATCGCTTAAAACAGACGTGATAGCTGATTCGAACGAGTGATGCTCCACAGCGGCAAATCTGCTTCACCGTCGCTGCGCTGTCGTCATCGTGTAAAGCCCGCCCCAACGTTTCTGATTGGTGCCTCGATTTCTAGGGATTAGAAATGGGCTTGAATGGGCTCTTTGCCAGACTACTTGCAGAGCAAATCTAAATTTGCCGGAAGTTGTCTGGGTTTTCCCAGGCTATAATTCACCGGCGTTAAACCACCGATCTGGCCAAGTACACTGGCTGCAGCCTGCAGATCGGGGCGGGGCTGCACGTGTCACCCCGCCCATAACGCTTCTTATTGGTTATTGGCGAAGTATGACGTTAATCGGGGTGGGGTTGCACCTGGGGCGGGAATGCACACTCGTCCCGCCCGCAACTCTTCCCATTGGTTAGGGGCGTCAAGTCTGAAGTCGACACCACGGCAAACATGTGTTTGAAAACAATTCTTATAGTTTCTTACATGGTTTCTTATATACTTATGAAGAACTACCATGTAGAGAACAAAACTGTGAATCCGTTAATTACTTATTATACCTGGTGATAATATATAGTAGGCTATCAAACACAATACATTGTAAATGTGTTAATTTTTTGAAAACGTTTCATGTACTTTCCAAGCAAGAATCCAATTATATTGCAATCGCAATGTAAAACGAATAGAGTTTAACAACAGCTTAGTTTTAAGTTATTGTTTTCATGTTGTTTATTTACAACTTATTTGTAAGATATTTCGTTTTTTTATTTCCCTATATGCTTTATGGTTACACGTATTACTTATTAACATTTAAATAAACGTTTAATATTCTCAGCAAGAGTGTCAAGTCTTAAACTGTTATTAAAATGAGTAGATTATGGATTCATTTGATAATTAAAATGGTTATGGATAAAAACACCAGCATGGTTTGTATATGAATAACATGCCTAGAGCCTAAAAACCTGTAAAAACCTGAGCAGGATTTGAAAAACAGTTTGACATGTTTTGCACACTTTAATTTAAAAAGGCACCCGCAATTCAGCCTTAGATGTTTCACTCCGTTTCCCCCAGTTCACAACACCTGTAGCCAAAAACACACACAGAAGAAAACTCTTTCATATGCAGATCTAAGATTATGTTAGCCATGGGACTGCTTGAGAAAATGCAAGAAGCACGATTACTTAAAGCCAACCTTATACCCATTAGGCCTTATGCATACTTCATTGCACACTTTTAAACTTTAACAAACTTATTGTCAAGCATGTGTAGTGTGTCTTCTGTCTGAAAAGAGCCTTGTCTACAACTGCAATAGAGACAGATTCATGAAGGCAGATCTCCATCCTGTAGCACTACTTCTAGGAGTATCATCAGCAAAATAAAGCATTTCTAAAAGTATTAATCCTTGCTTGAATGGAATACGACAGTACTCCAGCACTTAAGAAGAAACAAAAGACATCTTACATTCAAGGGTTAGGGTTAGGCCCGGCTGTCACAAAGCTCAGTGAATACTGAAATGGTAAACATTACAAATACATTTGCTCAGACATGTACTTGATAAACATATAGTAAGCAAAACATCAGCTTTATAAACTTACCATCAGGACAAAAACCCCACCGCTGTTGCTGAGATGTTGTCGTGGAAGAAGGCCCTGTTGATGTTGACATGCACAGTCAAACTAAAGAGTTAAACAATTTCCAATGATTTTACAGTTACTTATTCAAATGAATATTGGTACCGCAATATCATTGACACAGTATTCATGCCAAGGCCCAGGAGATATGATTTGTGCAATGTTTCTGTGATGACAAAACAAAGACCATAACTTTAAAAACCGTTTCTGCACTGCATCAAACAGAACAATACAAGAGAACTGAAATGTGGGGCAGAACCAGAACTTCCCATGTGTTATATGACCAGTTTCACTGACATTTAGCACAAAAAGTGATCTGTAAAATAATTAGATCCTAACTCAAGACCATTTAAATAAGGCTACTAAAAATAAAGTCAGATGAACAAGTCACATAAAAACAAACATGGTCAATATCGGCCATAGTTTTATTCAAATGTGGTTAAGAACGACCACAATGTCTGAACAGTGCACTATAAACCTGTAGATAAGCGTGTGTTCTTCCTGACTCAATGCTTTGCCACGCAGAGGATCAAGGGAAAACATGTCATGCTCCCCTGGCTTCATAATCTGTTGATAAGACACAATATATACACCGAAAGAAGACAACTGCAATGTATAGATCACAACCAATCATTTTATTCATGGAAAAATGTCCTACAATCTAATTTTGGATATTGTTAAAATAGACTTGTCCTTTATCTCTTCTCCTGGTTCAGTTTTACTACTGTATTTCTTTATATATATATATAAACGCGCTGTGTTTGCATACTTTATGAGCTGAAGTGAAATAAATGCAATATTTGGCAACACACAGATGTTTGAGAGACATTATTGTCATGTAATACTTTATGCTCTGCTTAATACAGCGTGTGTTTGTACAAGAGTAAAGTTTAACATATAATCCTACACTATCAATGAAGTGGGGTCTACGGTTTTTATCAGTTTGATTTTGATAAACATGACAATATAACATCGCGACTACATGAAAGGAGGTTTTACTGTAATAAAAAACAGATTTGTGAGCATTAGTGGAGCTGAAGGTTTCAGAATAACACAAAGTGTTGCGTTATTTAAAGGGGAAGTTCACGCATCAACGAGTAACACAAACCACACTGAATCAGTATTAATCTTATTACTTTCATGTGAAATGTTCTAATAACACATAATAATTATGTAGTTATGTCTGAGAACAATTTCTTAGCAACTATGGACTGCACAAATATAGGCTATATATTATAGGCCTAGGGCTATACAGGCATCTGGCTATTCATCTGAACCCTTATTAACAAATATATACAGATATAATTTGGTATGTATGTATGTGTTAATTAATACCAGTAAAACCAATTAAAATTTGACTGGGGGCACCAATAAGGATTTCGCCTAGGCCGTCAGAACGGCTAGAAACGGCCCTGATTAGTTGTGTTAGTAAAATAATGAAATTATAGTTTTTAAATAGAAAATAATATTTATGTAAAGAGATATAGTGAAATTAACAGGTAGATTACAAACTACAATCCACATTTTAGTTGGTAATGTTTTTGCTCCTGGTCTTCTAGTGCTAGCAACTTATAAAACATCCATGTTTATGGAAGATAATTAACAATAAATATTAAAGAAAACAATCAAATATATATAAAAATATCGATTGATAGCCGCAGTTGTTGAGCTTTGCGTATGTTTGATATCAGAGCATGAGGACGTCTCTCACCGGTCAGCTGTGGAAACCCAACTCAGATGCTCGTCCAGTGCCAGAGTATGTCCACTTCCCCTCATTAGTGCTCATTCTGATTCTGCTCAAGATGGACACATCTCTAGCACAGCTCTCCTCTGAGCAGAGCCAGCGATCAGGTGTTTCAATCTCATCTGAAATGAGCAGTGTTGGGGAAACGCAGTACAAGTATCATTACGTCATCAGATGATGTTCATGCAAATGACATTCTAATAACACCAATACATTTATTTACAGTCAAAGTGATGCAGATGAGAAACATCAGTCACAGTAATAGTGTGAGTTCAACAGCTCTTGATGCGTGATGTCCACTATAGTGGACAGACCATTCATCAGAAGTTTCTCAGATCAACACTTGGCAAATGTAACTGTGATGTGACTCATTAGATATTGTTTGATGCTACAACATTTTTCCCTGCAAGAGTCTCCAAGGACAGAAGGAATGGACGGATATTCTGGAGCAGCTGGGCATTTCTGGCTGGCCATTGGTCATCTTGGTTTGGAGGGGAAATGGATGCGCAGCGGCTTTGCTCTTGGTGTAAATGTGTAGATGATGCCCGAGGGTCCACTGTAGAGCTGATGAGCAACTGCCATCAAAACCCATCAATGCAAGAACATGCTTTATGACCAGCCGTCCACTGGAGTGACCGCAATGATGAGAGGCTCATTGAGTTTCTCTCTCTCTTCAGTTTGCTCATTTATTCTTCCTGTCATTCGCTTCTCTTCATTATTTCTGTTTTGTTCTCTTTGGCTCGTTTTTGATTTGTTCATCCTCGCCTTCATTTGTTCAGTTTTGTCTTTCATTTCTCTTTCTGCAGAGTTCCTGATAATAAATCATAAAGAGGACTTTGTCTGATCACATCTGTGTGATATGAAATAAGTTTGTCCTCATCCGATCATGTTTATAATCACATTTATTCATTTATCAGAGGATTTTTCCACATGTGGATCAATGCAATGTGACATAAAGCTGAAAGAATCAGAGAAATGAAAAGCATACTGTAAAAACACGGTCAACTCTTGAACACTTTTCATTTATTTCTCCTGCACTGAGAACTTTATTGCACTTTTAATTGAATTCCTGAAATGGTCAAAACTCCTGGAGAGGAAAGGACAGAAATGATTGCGACACATGAAATAATGAATAAATCCTGATGTTTTAAAGTCCTCTCTTCTGTTCTCTCTCATCACACTCTTTTAGTCTCGTTTAGCTCTGTTTGATTGTGTTTCTGTGCTATTATGAGTCTCTATTCACTGGAGGAGGAGATCACAGATGATTGTTTTCTGTCATATTTTGCAATGAAACAATCTGTAGTGCAGTAATAACATGTGTCTCTTTATTTCTATCTGCTCAGTTTCTTCTGTTTGTGCCATTCTGTGTCACAACACCATCACATGACCACACAGTGACCTCTAGCGGTGACCTCAGGTGACATCATCATCTGATGTCATCACATCCCCCTTTCTTTAAAGGAAATCTTCAACAGTGAGCGTAATGTTATTCTGTGATGTGTCTAAATGTGCATTCAGTGTAACATCTGAACTCAACTGTTCAACTCAAACACATGCACTTTCTCATTGCTCTGACTTTAAGCGATGTCTCACACATTGAGTCTCTCAGGATCACTTCAGGAGAATCTCATCCTCAACTCTTACATCCCATATTTTGGAGAGGATCCTGTCGGCCTTCCATTATTCATGTTATCAATGTCAACTTGCAATCCAGTGTGTGTTTTGGTTTCCTCTTTGCTTTGGCTTTGCATCTGCCACAGGAAGCGCACACACAGCATGTTCACATGTGTCTCCACATCTGCTTCTGTTGTGCTCGCTCTACTTCTTGTGCTGCTCGTGAGAGGGCGTCTGCAGCACTAAGGCCCAATCCCAGCTCTACTTTATACCCCTTGGCCTAAAATAGACTGGTGGAGCCGCTTCTCCATCGGGCCTGTTCTCTTTGTTTATTAACCGTTCAGAGCCGATCCGAGCCGGCCGGTGCGGGGATGCTTTAGTTTTCTACTGTGGCGCTGCGATAACCAAATGGAATACAAACGAGTCAGTTGTTGCCTTGGTAACGCAAGAGTTTACAATAGTTTAAATAGTGACAGTGTTATGAAGGATGACCAGATATTAAAGTTCGTCGAGAGTTGGCTTGAGAAAGCCGGATCAAAAATTTTGAAAAGCTTAAAGTTTGTCGTGTTTGAAGTCAATACAGTCTATCAGAAAACAGTTGTGTGGTTGCTAGGGTATTCAGGGTGGTTGCTAAGTTCTTGCTACGTGGTTGCTAGGGTACTCAGGTGGTTGCTAGGGTGGTTGCTATGCGGTTACTAAGGTATTCTGGGTGGTTGCTAGGGTACTCTGGGTGGTTGCTAAGTTCTTGCTACGTGGTTGCTAGGGTACTCAGGTGGTTGCTATTTGGTTGATATGGTACTTGGGGTGGTTGCTATCATACTCAGTGTGGTTACTAGGGTGTTGCTATGCAGTTGCTAGGGTACCCAGGTGAATGTTAGAGTGGTTGCTAGGGTACTTGGGGTGGTTACTTAAGTCTTACTACGTGGTTCAAACTAGAGGTCTTCACGGGTCCAAAAATTCATACCCGAACCCGAAGAGACCCGTAATGTGCTAAACGGAACCGACCCGGACCCGTCTATTATTTCAAAAGCTGGAACCGAACCCGGCGCGAAGACACAGACCCGATTGTCACATATTCCACAATAAACTGATATTAACAAGTCAATAAACAAGTTGAGAAAAATATAACTTTTTGTCTTACCTATAGCCGTCGTCTCCCTTCCTTGTAACGTTACTTGATTGTGCTGCATTACATCCTTGCCAAAAAGTTAAATCCATGTTATTCCTCTCTTGTTATTCCAAGCATGCTTAATTCTCTCAGCATTTCAGCTTTAAAAGTCCACTTTATGTCACGTGACGGATGACAAATGTGTAAACTTATAAACTTTACAATAAACTTTAAGATTAAACAAGACGGTTCATTCATATTATTATTAAAGTCAGTGACTGCGGAAGCTCGGGTTGCCATAGAAACATGACACGCGCTTGAGACTAACATTTGTGACAGTTCACCTGAGATTTTGTTACTGATTTGAAATATATTATTTAAATAGAAGTTCGCTCGAGAGATCGCTCGTGTTTTTCTTCTTTCTTTTTTTTAAACCTTATTTCCCCGCTCACACTTTTCTTATCCTAATTTTACAAGTTGCAAGTTGCAAAACACACACAAGCAGATCCTGATATCCTTATGCAATGACGTGGCCTTGAGTCGTGTTGAGGGAAGGACAGATTTTTCTTGTGGCACACTTTCACAGACACACACAGCGTCTCCACAACATGGCGGCGACAACAACTGACAACTGAAGCCACGCCTTCTTTCTCTGCGTGTGCATTTGGGCGGCATTATGCTAATATTTCCACCGAGTGACGTAGCTCTGTGAGGGAGAATCCGATCGAGCTGTTCCCACCCAGCAAAAACACGTTGAAAAGACGACATTGCCAGACGTTTAAACAACGTTCAAATTTGGTTGTAAAGTGAAAAGACGTCTTTTTCAGGACTAATTTCAACCGTGAATGCATGATTATATTTAATATTCATAATTACTGTCACAATAAGACAATTCACAAAAGAGTAGCGTTTATTGACACATCAAAAACACTTTCTTGATCACATATTTAGCCTGCATTTGATCAAACATACTGTAAAAACCGTAATAGTGTGAAATATTACTATAAAAAATAACTTTTATATGAATACATTGTAAAAGGTAATTTATTCCTGTGATCAAAGCTGAACTCTTCAGAGTCGCATGATCCTTCAGAAATCATTCTTGAGTTGATGCTCAAGAATCATTTATAATTATTATCAATGTTGAAAACAGTTGTGCTGCTGCATATTTTTGTGGAACAGATTTTATTTTTAACAATTTAAGTCTTTACTGTGACTTTTGATCAAATTAATCCATCTTTTCTGTATAAAGATTTTTTTTTTCAAATATTAAAAACGTCTATAAAACAGAACAATGGCCAATTATAAAAACATAAGAATTCAATAAAAAATCCAAAAATGAATTGTCGTTAATGACTTCCCCTCGTGTAGCTCCAAACCCATAAGACTTTTGTGCAAAAAACAAATGAAGATATTTTTAGCAGATGCCTTGTGTGCACAAAAAAAGCGTCTTTATTCACAAATGATGTATCTTTGCCGCATGTTCACGAGCGCACCAGCTCTCACAGCAACACAACACGGACGCATGGTGGCGAACATCTGTCAGATATACATTTTGTGAATAAAGATGCTGTTTTTTGCGCACACAAAGCATTCATGTCGCTTCATAAAATCGAGGTTAAACCACTGGAGTCATATGGATTACTTTAATGTCTTTACTACCTTTCTGGGGTAAACTGTGACATGGGGGGGACATAAATCGCTCAGATTTCATTAAAAAGATCTTCATTTGTGTTTCAAAGATGAACAAAAGTCTTACAGGTTTGGAACAACATGAAGGTGAGTGATGAAACATTTTGGTTAAATTAGGTAAATCAGACAACATCAATCATCTTCTTGTTCTTCTGCTCCTTCCACCATCCCAATCCTGAAGCTTCCACTTTCAATGCTTTAGCCTGGCTGTTTTTCTCCAGCATCTAAAGTCAGAAAGAAAACAATTACAGAAATGTAAATGTAAAAAAAAACAATGGTTGTCCAAAATGTAAAGTATACACCATCACTGTTAGGGCATTTCCACCTCAGGGCACAAAAGACTGGAAACTGACTAATAGCATGAGAACAATTTACTCAAATCTTCAACAGTTTTGTTACTTCCTATACATTTAAACATTTAAAAGGACTATGCAAGTACTATAAAAAAGTAAACTGCTGAAATGTTAAAAGGACACTAGAAATACGGTCATCTTGTGCTCACCCTCATGTCATCACCAAAAATGGCATGATTTAAAAATGTCTGGGTTTTCTGTCAATACAATGAAAGTCAACGGGACACAACATTGTTTTCATTGTGTGGGCAAAACAGTTCAAATCTCAAATGGCTTTGTCTGTGTTCCCCAGAAGAAAGTCATATATAGGTTTGGAGCAGCATGAGGGCGAGTAAATGACAGAATGTCTTTGTTAACAGAATAACAATGATTTTAACTTCATGCATGAATATGTAGCTTTAACTTACCAGTAAAAGTGTAAAGGTGTAAAAGTTCTCGGCAAAAGAAAGCGAACTGTACCGCTTTCCACCCTCGGTTTGGCATGTTCAGCACCGGTTCATCTCAAATCTGATGGCGCATTCGCATCTATAATATGGTTTTTTGAAAATAACAACACGTAAAACAGACAGAGTTCGGCTAATGCATGTTTTCATAAAGGGACTTTGGTATTGCTTACCAGTCATATGGTTCATAATGTCTAGAGATGTTCTTCGACAGGAGTTTGCTCCATCTCTAGTGCACGGCCATCAGCCAGGAAGAATCCACGCACATTAGTCACAAATATTTAGTAGCCTATACAATGCCAGGTTTATTAGAAATAAACTATAGCAGAGGTGAAATGCAGAATAGAAAAAGAGTAATATACAGATATGCAAAACAATTATCCTAAAATAAAAGAATTTACATTTTTAGGTTTACTTATTTAGTAATACTAATACAGTGTAAACAATAAAAGCCTTTTTAAAAGAACAAAAAATGTGTGCGTATATATATATATCGCAAAAGAAAATTACAAATGCATGGTGATATATATTTAGGTTAAAATTAATTAGCTTACTTCCAAACAAAACTATCAAAATATCTCATCTACACATAAGATGTGATTTTAAAAGCCCCAACTTCCATAAACAAGAGCTCAAGTCTATAGTTAACCTGTCTATAGTTAACCTGTCTATAGTTAAAGCTGCACTGTGTAACTTTTTTAGTTTATTCTTAGCTAAAAACACTTAGTTCTTTCAAAAATATATGTGCTCATTAATGTATATTTACTTCTTTCAAGTAATAAAGTATTCTCGTAAGTTTATAATATGCCATTGAAAATACATACGGGTAAGGGGTTCGAATGGGGGTCGCCATGTTGCCCCTCCATCTTGAAAGTACATTAGCCAAAGAGGGACATACCCGTAAATTCAAGCTTCGCCTTTGGCGTTTTAACACTCGATGGCACCGTGTCGAATGTGAAGAGGGGGATTGCTTGAGACTGCTGTATGAAAACCTGAAAGCCTTTTTGAAAGTCTGTTGCTGATGGAGGATCACTCTTATTCTCCAGGATATGTCACAGAGTCGCCAAGGAAGCGAAAAAGAGAATTAAGACGGCAACACAACAGGCAAATCAACACTAATGGACGAGGTCGAACTGGAAGCCATGTTAATCTTGGACTAAATCGGCCACCGTAGGAGTTAAAACCAAATCGGAATTGGGAGGAACAGAAACTAATATTTACTGGATGGTCATATACCTTTTCACCGCTAGATGGGGGAAAATATCACACGGTGTAGCTTTAACGTTAGCATAACGGTTGCAACAGTAGATGCTAAAGGACTTTTTCCGAAGACACTAAACCATTTCTATAAAGTAATATTCAACGCAAGCGTGTCATTTACATGAAAGAAAGTGTCAGTAACATTTGTATGAACTATTTGTGTAATTGTAGGCACTAAACTAACCTGAAATTATGAAAATAACAATGAGAGACGGAGTTTTGCAGCTTGTCTCTTGTCAGTTGAGTTGAGTTGACCCTCCGTTTCCATGGTAACGCCCTCTGAGCCAGTTCAAATGTTCAGTGCGCGCGCCCATTAAAACACGTATAAGTCACGTAGCATTTACATAAATGCCAAATTGATGGAATGAATTATTTGATAATCAGATCAAATGTCCTGAAACTTGATGCATTGAGTGGATAGCAGGCCTGTGAACCTAGCCTACATCAAACTGTAAACTGAATGAGAATAAAGCAGTATTAAGAATGTAAAACTATTTTGAAGTCAGATATAGGTTATAATAGGCTATACATAAGGCATTCATTTATTTTTTCTCATACTGTATATGTACAATTACAGATGTAACATGAAGCTTATGTTCTATGTATTTTTTTTACATATCTTTTTTTTAAAGCATTTCAATATATTTAACAGTGCACTTCACATATAGCTAAATGTGAATATATTACATATGGGTGCAATTAAAATGAATTTATTAATAGGCTATATAAGTGCTCCGGTTTATTATGGTCAATGGTGTTTAAAATACTGTGATATTTTATGGATGGCATATTACTAAATGTGATTGTTAAATGTTCAGAAATAGATGTACTAATACACAGCACAAACGTTTTCATAGAGATATGGCCACTAGGGGCGATTCTTGCTGGATTTCTGCCAAATCATACATATGCGATATGTTTATATATGGTTTGGGAACATACTGCTTATACACACATCATTTATTTGCTGGTTGTGCGATGACACGCACGTAACTTGAAACCATTTCTACAACAATCTCTTCCTTCACTTGCTTTTATAGACGGACTAATTATGTTTATGGCTATATTAGGACTATGTGGTCCGAAACAGACGCGCATCTTGGGCTAAATTTGGACCAAATCTGACGGACCAAACAGAGCCCAGTTTTCAACGTCTTCTTTTGGGCTAAATTTGGACCAAATGTGATGGACCAAACAGAGCCCAGTGTAGTAACGTCAGTTCGTCCCTTACAAAAAAATACTGCAGTTTTTTTGAAGTAATACTGCAGTTTTTGTTCATGTAGAAAAATGCATTTTTTTGGACACGAAAAAACTGCAGTAATACTGCAATAAAACTGCAGTAATACTGCAATATAACTGCAGTAATACTGCAATAATACTGCAATAATACTGCAGTAATACTGCAATATAACTGCAGTAATACTGCAATATAACTGCAGTAATACTGCAATAATACTGCAATAATTATAACTGCAGTAATACTGCAATAATACTGCAATAATACTGCAGTAATACTGCAGTAATACTGCAATATAACTGCAGTAATACTGCAATAATACTGCAATATAACTGCAGTAATACTGCAATAATACTGCAATATAACTGCAGTAATACTGCAATAATACTGCAATATAACTGCAGTAATACTGCAATAAAATATAACTGCAGTAATACTGCAATAATACTGCAATATAACTGCAGTAATACTGCAATAATACTGCAATATAACTGCAGTAATACTGCAATAATACTGCAATATAACTGCAGTAATACTGCAATAATACTGCAATATAACTGCAGTAATACTGCAATAATACTGCAATATAACTGCAGTAATACTGCAATAATACTGCAATATAACTGCGGTAGTACTGCAATACATAACATAACTAAAGCACAATTACAAAACTACCAAAGTGCAATACAAATAAAATGCTGTACCATTACCATTAAAATACAACCAGAATAAGTTTTATTTTCACACATCTGCAATAGAAAAAACATTACGGTAAAAAACACAGTGAATGTCTCAAACAGCAATCACAAAAATAATTGTGATTTATACTTTTTTTTTATTTTTAAACTTCAAATAACAGACTTAGAGTTAGACATTGTATTTAAAGTGTTTATTTACAAATCATACGATCATGCATATATCTTATATTATTCAGGGAGCGTGGTTTTTTAAGAGCTTATCCTCATCATTATCCCACATGGTTCTTATAACTGCCTGCATCTCAGATGTGGAAACACTATTTAGGATGTAGTCTGGAAAAACAAAGAAACAAATTTATTAGATAAACTCAAGTTTCAGTTACACTTCACCACAGGCATATAGTGTGTTTAATATTAATCTTGAAGTGTGCAAAGTATTCATAATATTTCCAATGAATTTCTAACGCTATATTGGTGAGCATTATCAAATCACAAATATGCTTTGAACACTCCAGGCAAAAGAAGTTAAAGGGTTAGTTCAGCCAAAAAAATAGAATTCAGTCATCAATTCCTCACCCTTGTGTCGTTCCAAACCCATAAGACTTTCGTTCTTTGGAACATAAATGAAGATCTATTTGATGAAATCTGAGCGTTTCTGTCACTCCACTGACAGTCTGTGTAATTTGCACAATGACACGCATTTCTGGAAAAATAAAAAGCAGAGAGACACAATCATGTTTAGATACTGTACAGCGCCCTCCACAAATACTGGCAGTTTTTATCCTCTCAGACTTTTAATTCACAAATCTAACCTTAAATAAAAATGTAATATCATTGGAATAAAGTATATGGAATATATGTTCCACAGTTATTGTGCCCCTTCATTTATTACTTTGTGTAACTTATAACCTTTCACATAAGTAAGGGCTAATCCATGGCTAGGTGTGCATTACATTTATTGAACAAGATGGAGGTAAAGAACCACCTGACATGAAGTGGGTTGCCTCTGTGAAGTGCACTAAAACTGTGCAATAGACACCCAGCTGTTAAAGATAGATAAAAAAAGTTAAATTAAAGCTGTACTTAATGTTTGTGGAGCACAATTTGACTGGAAGGGTAAAACTAACAGTTAATTTTCTTTTTTTGGCTATTGGGCCATTAGATCTAGCATTCTGCACACTTTAAATCAGGCACAGAGATACATTAGCATCATGGTTGGATTACATTTATTTGAATGAATAAACGAAGGAGAAAGAGATAGTGCAAATGTGAATTATCTGCATCTGTGCAGCAGCACTCTGGTGAAGCTGAATTTACAGTTGAATCACTTCAGAAACAACAAAAAAGGAATAGTTCACCCAAAAATGAAAATTAGCCCATGATTTACTCTTCCTCAACTCATCCTAGGTGTATGACATTCTTCTTTCAGACGAATAATCCGTTATATTAAAACATGTCCTGGCTCTTCCCAGCTTTATAATGGCATTGACTTTTTAGACGTCCATAAAAGTGCATCTATCCATCATAAAAGTGCATCTATCCATCATAAAACTGCTCCACATGGCTCGGGGGGTAATAAAGGCCTTTTGAAGAAAAATGGCGTGTTTTTGTAAGAAAAAAAAAAAATCTCCATATTTAAAACTTTTTAGACTAAAATAACTAACTTACAGCGGTACGCAAGTGGACTTTTGCTAAAAGAGTGACCCCTGACGCGATTTACAGGAGCATCGCAAGCTATTACGCCTCTCACGGATAGTACTGGGCAACAAACTTAAAATCCCTCTTCTCTTATATCCAAATCCTCCACCATTTCCCTTTAAAATTCTTGTTTTAGACTAATGCCGCATTCACGTGCTATCGGAAATTTGATAATTCACACTTCTGAAGTCGTGATTACGAGCTCATCTCATTCAAATTTTGAAATGGGAGGGTGTTCATGTGCAATTTTTACATAGGAAACTCGTATTTACGATAATTCCAAGAGCACGTGAAGGCAGCATAATTCATGACCTGTGTCTTGTTTTGCTCTATCCTTTGCGTGTGTTCATCAATACGCATGCGTCAAGGATTACTCTTTCGCTGTAAGTTGACTTGCGTACCGCTGACCGCCGCAAGCTTGTTATGTTAGTCTATAAAGTTTTAAATATGGATATTTTTCTTACACAAACCACTTTGCTTCAGAAGGCCTTTGTTAACCCCCTGAGCCGTGTGGAGCAGTTATATGATGGATATATGCACTTATGCCAATGCCATTATAAAGCTTGGAAGAGCCAGGACTTTTTTTAATATAACTGATTGTATTCGTCTGAAAGAAGAATGTCATACACACCTAGGATGAGCTAAGGAAATCATGGGCTAATTTAATTTTTTGGGTAAACTAACCCTTTGTTGCTTAGAAATATGTTTGTGTGTGTGTGTGTGTGTGTGTGTGTGTGTGTGTTACAGGAAAGGCAGCACATTGATTTAGAATGGAGATTAAACTGACAGTAACTATCTGTGCATTCATTGTTTTAATGCACACCTTTCAGCCAATCAGAATCCAGTATACAAACAGACTATGGTATAATATACCCATGAAGAAGAGAGTCCACAAGCAAACTGTTGAGAACTGATGTCAAGTACGGAGAATAATTGTTGTGGTATAACTAGATTTCTTTACCTTTCCAGCAGCGCTAATATTGTAAATCTTCTTTTAGCTCTTTGATTTCATTTTTTAAATCCTCCATCTCTTCTAACATGGCTTCGGAGACAGAAGACTTTGTACACTTGATTCCTCCAGCATTCCCACAGGTCTTGGTTCCTGAAGTACAATATTAGTTATTATGCATTCTAAACTATAAAGATAATAGTTTATAAAAGATAAAATAAATGAAGTTGCCTACAGCTCTCACCATTATTTGAGTGCAGCTTTGTTTCACAGCAGCCATGATCTTCTGTTGAACTACATTTGGTCTTCTTTTTGTTGTTGTTGTTGTTGTTGTTGTTACGGGTGCATTTTTCTGAAAATAGCAATCACACAATAAATAGTAATCCTGTAAAACATCCTTTTCTGCACATTAATGTCAAACTATTTAACATAAATGCTTGTGTACAGTGCTGCGAAAAGAAGTCCTAATTTAGTCTATTTTTGTGTATATACAATATTATCAGATTTTACAAAGATATTTAACATAAAAGGCAACCCTTACGAAAATGAACCAAATAAGAAAAAAAAAGAAAAAAAAACATGGTTATAATAGTTAAACCATGGTAACCACAAATTAACCTTGGCTTTACTACTCCAACCATAGAATTTGCGGTAAAACTGTGGTTATATAAATGGTAATCAATTAGCCCAAAAACCATGGTTACTACACTTTTACTATAATAAAACCAAGGTTAATTTTTCCGTGTTTAAGTCAGGTCCCTGGTGAATCTACCAACCCAGAAAATTTTAAAGGACAACGCCAGTAACTTTGTTTTGGTAAGTCTCTACAGTGAAAAATTAGCCTCTCTCTTCTGACTTAGGAAGAGGATCTTATATTACCGCCCCTCTGCACAGTTTTTCAGAAAACAAGAACCTTGTGTGTATTTGACAGTTAAAACCCAGCAAAAAATGTACAAGAGAAGTTACTCACGAGACAGTTATCTGACAACAAGTTCTTGTGCTCAGAAACCGGTCCATTATCCGTGAGAGTGATCGCTAATGATGATAATCACGAGCAGGTGGGGCCGCGTGCACGCAGAGCTCATTTGCATTTAAAGGCACATGCCCGAAAACAGCCTGTTCTTCACTGTAGTCTGAAATGAGTATGACATGGATTTATAAATGATCTGTGAGGTCTTTTAAGCTGAAACTTCACAGACACATTCTGGGGACACCTGTAACTTAAATTACATCTTGTAAAAATAAGCAAAATAGGTCCCTTTTAAGTCAAGTCACTATTATTTATTGCACATTAAACAATACATATTGTTACTTTACAGTGATAAAAATGAGAATAATGATGCCAACAGAATTGTTGTGAAGCAGCTCCAACTTGCCTGATGAACGTTTCTTCCAGAAAACGTATCTCCGTCCTGCTTGCGAATCAGGGTTGGCAGGTTACAAAACTCATCCAATTGCTACTCAAAACTAGCCCAATTGTGTTTTGCGTTCCGGGAGATAATTTTTTTAAAAATAAAAGTATTTTTTGGTGGGGAAGATCCAGTCACGTGAGGGCTATTTATCTATGCGGTTGAAATGTCCCATAGGTGACAAAAGTGGCTACATGTTGCACAATACAGCATAACTGCAGTACAGTGTAGTATGAGTTGGAAGGCCTATGAAGACTTCAGATGCAAAAACCGCCTGATATTTTTCTTTTAAAATGAACCTTTTTATAAGGCTCCTATAGGTTAAAATGTTTTAATTTAATGACAACTAAAAGTAAATTGCCATTTAAGTGATATTACTGAACATAAACATAGGAGCCCAATAAAAAAAACTCAATTAAAAATAAAACGGACATTTGCATCGAAGTCTTCGTATACATTACAGTGTATCACTGTACTGCCGTTATATTGCATCTAAACTTAATTATACTGCAAATCTACAGTTGTACTTCATTGTACTGCAGTTTTACTGCTGCTGAACTTCAATACTGCAGTTTTACTGCAATGTACTGCAGTTATACTTCTTTGTACTGCAGTTGTACTTCAATATACTGCAGTTATACTACTTTGTACTGCAGTTGTACTTCAATGTACTGCAGTTATACTATTTTGTACTGCAGTTTTACTGCAGTTGTACTTCATTGTACTGCAGTTTTACTTCAATATACTGCAGTTTTACTACTTTGTACTGCAGTTGTACTTCAATGTACTGCAGTTTTACTTCAATGTACTGCAGTTATACTATTTTGTACTGCAGTTTTACTGCAGTTGTACTTCATTGTACTGCAGTTACTACTTTGTACTGCAATATTACTGCAGTTTTACTTCAATATACTGCAGTTTTACTTCAATGTACTGCAGTTATTTTTTGTAAGGGGTGTGGGAAGAAGGAGGCGGGAACCGGCGAACATTTAAAACGTTTAATCAAAAATAAACAGAAAATAAAATGGCGGCGGCAGCCCCTCGCGGCCGACTGCCGCCTACACACAAACAAACACAAAATGAAAATAAAAAGCTGCAGCCCCTCGCGGTCGACTGCAGCGAACACATAACAAAACATAAATAAAACACAACACAAAATCCAGGCCTGGTCCTCTCTCGTCCCTCACTGTCGTCGCTCCTCCTTTATACTCCCTCACTCCTCCGCGAGAGCCGAGATCGCTGCGGCGCGCAGCTGGCGCTCATCCTCCCTAATGAGCGCCGCCTCGTCCCGCCCTCACGGTCCCTCGGCCTCGCTGCTCGCCACACACAGTTTTCAACGTCTTTTTTTGAGCTAAATTTGGACCAAATCTGACGGACTAAACAGAGCCCAGTTTTCAACGTCTTTTTTTGGGCTAAATGAAGGCTATGACGGGCCGACTTGATTTAGCCCAAAAAACAACGTCCAAAAGATGTCTGGTGCTGGGTGGGATGGTTTTACTACAAATAAAACCAAAAAAACATGGTTATTGTAGTAAAACCATGGTAACCGCAAATTAACCATGGTTTTGCTTCTCTAACCATAGTTTAACCATGGTATTTGTGGTAAAACTGTAGTTATATAAATGGTATTCAATTAGCCAAAAAACCATGGTTACTACATTTTTACTACAATAAAGGTTAGTTTTCGTAAGGGACGTACGTCTGCAAGATGTCTGTTAAAGATCTGGAAAGCATCTGCTGTTTACAAACATCTGCTAGACGTCTTTAAGATGCCAGTTTTTCATACATTCTAAATCATAAACATCTTAAAGACATTGTTTAAACGTCTATTTGACATCTGACAGGAAACGACGTATTGCAGATGAGCAAACACTCTAAAAAATACGTCTTCCAGATGTAAACACACACATCAAATCGACGTCTCCGAGATGTATGTGTGCTATCTGGGTAATGACAAAAATATAATTTTTGGCTGAACTAACCCTTTAAACTAATAAACTTTGAGAAAACCTTAAAGCTAAAGTTATTTTGTTAAATAATTTTCTTTTGCTCTTTTTGTGTTATCATATATTATTGTTCTTTTGTTTATTCTTCAGTTCTTTCATTCGGTCTCTTGCACTTTCATACTTTTTCTGTTTTGTTTTTTTAGATCCACAGCTCTCACACAGTGACGTGTGTTTACAATGTACGCATTACTAAATTTATGTCCATTATTATTTTTTATTTTATATTGTATTTTCTCGAAATCATGACACTAAACATGCAGTTAACAAATGACAGACACTCTCAGAGAATGATGTTAAGTCTATGTTAAATATATAATGTAATAATCTATAAGCCAAGGCATATTCAACTTCACTCATTCCCTTCACCTTGAAAGCAAATATGATCCATGAGTCCCAGTGCACTGAAATATTTCATGAAAGTACTTACTATTTTGACGTTTGTTCTTTGTTAATATATTGTGTTTTCTCCTTTATGTCGCAGCCTGAAAAACACTTACAGCTGAACTTTGTGTAAAGTGTGTGTGTCGTCTAACAGGTTTTTCTGGATTCGGCCCATGACCGACTCTGACTGGATAGAGAAAATAAATCACAGAACAGCAAAATCATATGAATCCAATGTGCACATATGTTCTCAAACACACACACATACTGTGTGAAATATACAGGGTAAGATTGAGTGAGATGAAGCTACTTTTAAATGATCCTCTTGGGCATTAGGGGTGTGACGAGTCTCGAGCCACGAGATCTCGCGATATTAAAACATGACAATATTTCTCCTCGAGGTGAAAAGCTGTCTCGTGACATCAGCATGAGGGAGTTGGGTTTGTCCTTTTACAGCGCTTGCATTATATTGTGCTGTCTTTACTGCATATGATAATTCATACTCAGAAAGTAGAACTGAAGTGACATTCATTACAAGATGATTAGAGGTTAAAACATTACAACATGGACCGATGTTGTTGTTGTTATGTTAGTCACTTTAATAAACGTCATCAGCATGAGCTAGTGCTGAACA
>CM042247.1:3448650-3488650 GCA_023566225.1 Romanogobio albipinnatus | reverse complement strand
CTCACTCTCACTCACACACTCTCTCACACTCTCTCACACTCACTCACACTTCCGATGCACAAGATAGAAAACACGAAAACACCGTTCTGTCTGGAGAGAGAGAAGCCGCATTGTGTGCACGAATAATAAATAATTAGCTACACATCAGAAATTACTGATCACAGATCAGAAGGAACTGAAAAAAGACTTCTGTTTTCATTTGTACATCCAAACACTGAGAAACTGCCAGCATTCACTCGTTCACAAGCCATGATCTCTCGAGCGTTTGCATGGGCGTGCCAGATTCTCTGGGCGGAGGAAAGGGAGGTAACCGTTCCTGCTTGGACGTCAAAACAGGAGACTTCAGGATTGGCTCGTCTGGCCTGTCATTTTCTCAAAGGCAGAGAGAGACAGCCAGAACTCGGGTTTACACCGATCAACATTTCTATCCACTTGGGGACAATATTCAGGCTAGGGGAACTCATATTAATGTTGAAAAACCTCATAAAATGAAAATGTCATGCCATGGGACCTTTAATGGAGTCTAATGAGCCTCTCCAACTGTCAGCATTTGAATTTTGTCAGAGTTTGAACTGTCTTGGCTCATCTGAACATTCCGTCAGTGAAAGTCTATGGGATTTCTCCAAGTTTTGATCGGCATTGTTAGGAAAACCGTAAGTCGGATCAGTCTGAAAAGATATAGCAACTGACCTCAGAACAGTCTTTTAGCTTTCACTCTCTTACTTTAGTCCGATGCAATCTCCAGTCTTAGATCAGATGAAGTTGTTTAAATGAAGGAATTCTCCCAGAGTTGATCATACAGAAATAACAGGGGCTGATCATGAGAAACAAGTCACACCATCCGGGTTTAAGTTTATAGCGTGCAGGGACTAGGCTATATTGGCAGAAATGGGAGATTAATAAACATGCAGAAACAATAAAAACATACAGCGAGCAGCTCTTCATTAAGATCTCATGACTGTACAGGCGATCGCATCGCTCAGATAATGTTGCACAATTAAAATAAAACATGACACACACATGTTGTCTAAATAATAATGTGTCTAAATAAACTGTTGTAAAGATTTACGTTTATTGTAAAGCTCAAATAAGTTTAATTGCTTGTCAAAACTGCGTCTGTCCATTATTTTCTGAGGGATTTATATGACGCCGCCTCTGAGTGTAGATCCGATGCTGGATTGAGTTTACATTACACTGAGATCCGATCACAATGTGTCCTCGACTACCTCTGGACCAGGACACGCTAATCGGATAACATGTGGACAACATCCGGATATAGGTCACATGTTAATGCCAAGTGTAACCGCAGCCTTAGATTGCCATAAACACAGAGGGAGAACTAGAACAAGCCATCTCTCCCAACCTTGCACCCTGAACACAGATTTGCTTTCTTTCATACGGCTCATCTGCTTTCATGCACAATATCTACATATTAATCCTTATTCACTCCGAGTCTTTATGGTAGAGATGATCTTACCTCAGTGTCTCCAGTTTACAGTGAGGATTCTCCAGTACAGCAGAGAGCAGCTTCACTCCTGAGTCTCCTAGATTATTCTCATACAGATGCAGTTGTCTCAGGTGTGAGGGGTTTGATCTCAGAGCTGAAGCCAGAGCAGCACAACCTTCATCTGTGACACCACAACAACTCAACCTGTAGAGAACAATGACACACATTAAGTCTATCTCCAAAGCTAAACATGACCACTTAAACAAAAATAAATAAATAACAATGCTGTCAATATGAAATATATATAAATACTCATTAGTTCACGGGTTTCAGTCACGTGACTTTTTTGTCGCGGCCGCCATCTTTAAGACCTTTGCGTAGCCTCTGCTTGATGATGTGTCTCAGTGGTCTGTTCTGTGATCTGTTCTCTGTGTGTGTGTGTGTGTCTCTCAGTGGTCTGTTCTGTGATCTGTCATTGTGTGCGTGTGCGTGTGTGTGTGTGTGTCAGTGGTCTGTTCTGTGTGTGTTTGTGTGTGTCAGTGGTCTGTTCTGTGATCTGTCATTGTATGTGTGTGTGTGTGTGTGTGTGTGTGTGTGTGTGTGTGTGTGTGTGTGTGTGTGTGTGTGTGTGTCTCTCAGTGGTCTGTTCTGTGTGTGTGTTTATGTGTGTGTGTGTGTGTGTGTGTGTCAGTGGTCTGTTCTGTGATCTGTGATCACAAACTCGCCGCCCATATTTTGTGGCCCCTACTTGACATCAGTTTAGTGTTAGTGCGGCCTGTGCGTTGTTCTGAAAGAGCCTTTTTGCTGAGTCGTTACGTGTGCCGTGCTGCCTCACTTCGTGTGTGTGTGACCGCTTGTGTTTGTGAGTGTGTATGCGTGATTGTGTGTGTGAGTGTGAGAGAGAAAGAGAGTGTGTATGTGTGTGTGTGTGAGACTGTGTGTGTGTGTCTGTTTTTTTGTCTGTGTCAGTGTGTGTTTGTTCGTGAGTGTTTGTGTGTGTGTGTGTGTTTGTTCGTGAGTGTTTGTGTGTATGCGTGAGCGTGTCTGTGTGTGTGTGTGTGTCATGGCGGCGGCGGCATGCTCGCACGCTTCACGCTGACATGCTGCACTAAGAAAGTTAACATCTACACCCGTCGTAGTTGCCGGCGAAAACGCAGAAAGAGCTTGAACATGTTAATATCAGGACTACTTACAATGTGCGTGGTTTTAACCCTGAAGTTTGCAACCAAAGCTGCTTTAAGAAGCGGTAAGATCCGTAATATCGGATGGCGAATCCATGACCCGACAAATGTTTGTCCTGAAAGTAACCATCTGCACGCCACTTGGCCGAACTTTGAACAGTACAATCGCCCACTTTCTGATCAAGAATGGATGCACTTTCAGGTACAGGAGAGAGAGTTCAGGAAAACCCTGGATGTGAAACTAATTAATGACAGACAAACAGTACAATTCACCGGGAACAACCCGCGTCACTGGACTAAACTTATAACCATCCTATGTGGAGTATACTACAGGAATGGATCCTACACACCAACTCATAAAGATGGGAGACCATTATGAATACCTTTGCTAAAGTACACCGTAAGAATTCTTCGGAAATTCCCCCTCTGTAGAACGCTCTCACCGAGGCCCGATCCAGAGACGCTCACTGAATGGATAAATCAGCAGCTGCGCTTCGTACGGGAAACCATCCAGCCGGCGCTCAATAAAGCAACGAATTCCAGCAGCACGAGAGAAACCAGAGTGGTAAGCGGAAACGAACTAGCTTATCTTTGGGATCACCGTAGGAGTAAGGCAATTGATATTATTCTAAATAACAGCACTTACCTAGATCCCCCACCTGCGATAAACGACGTCAATAACGTTTATGAGTATTATGTTGCGAAATGCCAACCAGCACAGATACACCAGCAGACCAGCAGTCCTCCGTGGAAAGGCGCTCTTGACCTGGAAGACCCGAGGTGTTATCCCGTAAGCTCGGATTTCACCGCAGAGGAGATTTCAGCCGTGCTCTGCAGCCTCCCGAATAACAAAGCATGCGGCGCAGACGGTGTGACCTATGAAGTACTTAAGGCAACAAAACAATTCTCAATAGTGACACTCACTCAGATTTTTAATGTCTGTTTAAACAACCGGAAAGTTCCCGATTCCTGGAAGGGGGCTATTATATATAGGATCCCCAAGAAAAACAACGTTCCAGAAGATCCCTCCACCTGGAGGGATATATCGCTGCTCCCCGCTATATACAAGGTATTTATGAAGTGCATTTTATGCAGGATTTTACCTTGGCTAGGGGAATCAGGAACATTGTCACCAAAACAGAAAGCATATATAGAGAGGCAGGGAATGAATGAGCACGTATTCTGCTTGAAAACTGCCATTGATGATTTTAAACATGAATCCTCCCGCTTCTATGCGGTATTCCTCGATTTTCGAGACGCCTTTGGTTCTCTACCACATAGCGTAATGCTTCACTCCCTTGAAGAAATAAAACTGCCGGAACAGTATATACATATAATCAAGAATGTGTACGATAATTCATTTTTACAAGTGATTTGCGGACATCAACTAACGAAACCGGTTAAACTCGAAGTTGGCATTAAGACGGGGTGTCCGTGGAGTGCCGTGAATTTCGTACTGGCCTTAAACCAATGGCTGAAGTGGTTATGTTCTCTTGCCCCGCTTGACATTACATCTCCAAACCCAGTTCAGGCTTTTGCCGATGACGTCCTCATAGTATCAAGAGAGGAGAATGTCATTACACACATGCTGTCATACACCGATCGCTTCCTGCGATGGTCTGGACTCGGAGTTAAGAACAACAAATGTGCGGTGTTCTATGAACGACGCAGCGGGGGCAATAGATGGTATAGGGCCAAGTATGATCAGCCTCCATCATTTACAATCGCCGGAAGCACAATTAGAGTCTATTCAAGACATGAATCGTACAGTTATCTAGGACATATGTTTAATGTTGCAGGAGAATGGCAAGAGCAAGTGAGCGATATCTGTAAAGAATACTGCAGCAGACTGGACCTGATAGACCTGTGTCCTCTACCGATCTGCATGAAACTCCAGGCCATTCGGGATATAGCACTATCTAAGATCCAACATCTGTTTGCCAACGTCCACATCGCTAAAAAACATCTGACGGAGCTGAACAATAAGACCGTGCAACTGGTAAGAAAATGGTTAAATCTCAATACACACACGACAAGAAGTATTCTCTTTATCAGCAAATCCGAAGGGGGACTGGGGATTCCCAACATTGAATGGATTTATACAGCTACTAGAGTACAGCATCTACTGCATATGTTGAATAACGACGACCTTACAGTTCGTGAAGTTGCCCGGCGCTCATTGGTGCTGGATCTGAGCAAACGTAAGGTCCCCTTTGCTGCAGACGGAGAATCGGGTTTCCTCGGCTTCCGAAAGAAACCGAGCGGAAAGCTGGACACCAGGGCTACGGGATTCGGAGTACGTTCGGATTGGCCCGATCTGAATGACATGTGCAGCAACAATAATATACAGTTGAACTGGGCACATACTGGTGGGGAGCAGGTGACTATCAGCCATGGACAGATTATGGATCTTAATGTGTATGCTGAGGCGACTCTTCATCACAGTAAGAAGCTGAACAGCCGGACGTGCAGGTATGAAATCCTTCAGTACTTTCAAACACAACAGCGCGATTACTGGCTTAACCTGCGCCTTCAAGGAAAGCTGGCATGCTTGCAGAGTGCGGACCATACAGTCTCTCACTCTGCGTTACAAAACTCAGCCGTAAACGACGGTATCCTAAAGTTTGTTATTAAAGCCAGGCTACAAACACTCCCGACCAAATACAATCTCTCCCTGTGGTTTCCAAAACATCACGAACCATTCTGCTTACTACACCGAGATAAGATAATGGAATCTACAGCGCACATCATGAACGGATGCCCTGCGTTCAAAGGACTTTACATCGCGCGCCACGATCGCATCGTAAACACAATAGCTCAAGAACTGCGCAAAGTTTCTGGACAAAGTGCAATACACGTAAATAAGACTGTTCAAACCAGCTGGTTCTCAAACCTGAACGATAATATAAACTTTCTTAAAAGTGCTCTAAGTGAACACCCAAATACTCCAGACATTGTAGTCATTGATGAACTTTCTAAAGATATCGTGATTCTAGAAGTGGGCTGTTGTTTTGATGCTTACATGGACGTGTGTTTTTCTGAGAAAATGTTAAAGTACCAGCCGTTAACAAATGCTATGGCAGTGTGTGGCTACAGGACCAAACTAATTGTTCTTATTTTGGGTAGCTTAGGGCATGTGCATAGATTATGTGTCCGAGGCTTGCAGATTGCTGGACTGAGTAAAAAGAGCTCTAAGCAAATAGCCAGATATTGCTCTGTGTCAGCAATCATAGGCAGTCTGCATGTTTGGAGAAGACGATGTCATCTTTATCCATAGCCCATTGACTGATGTGGTCGGGACTGTTTACATTGTCTGTATGGCCAGGTTAAACATGATAAGCTCTTTATGAATATTTGGATGCTGTGTTGTTTTAATCAGTATTTGTCATTCCAAATAAAATAATTACATGTGAGCGTGTCTGTGTGTCTGTGAGAGAGAGAGAGTGAGTGAGTGAGTGAGTGTGTATGCGTGAGTGTGTGTGACTGTGTGAGAGTGTGTGTGTGTGTGTCTATGTGTGTGATTGTTTGTGTGTGTGTGTGTGTGTGTGTGTATCTATGTGTGTGATTGTTTGTGTGTGTGTCTATGTGTGTGACTGTGTTTGTTTGCGTGTGTGTGTGTCTGTGTGTGTGTGATTATGTGTGTGTGTGACCATTTGTGTTTGTGTATGCGTGAGTGTGTGACTGTGTGTGTGTGTGTGTGTGTGTGACTGTGTGTGTGTGTGTGACTGTGTGTGTGTGACTGTGTGTGTGTGTGTGTGTGTGTGTGTGTGTGTGTGTGTGTGAGACTGTGTGTGAGAGAGAGAGAGAGAGAGAGAGAGAGAAAAAAAAAGTTTCTCATTTCTCATCAAGTTTCAGTTTTTCATTCAACACCCCTGTGTGTGTGTGTGTGTGTGTGTGTGTGTCATTTTCATGACTTTTAGGCAAATATTCATGACCTTCCATGAAACGTCTGTGTGTGTAAAATAAGAATAAAATCCATGATCAAATGTCAAATCACAGCATATCTGAACTAATTAATGACAAGCTCTGTGGTTTAATACACAATAAACGCTGACACACCAGTGAGACGGTCAGATAAAACACTGACCCTAGCAATGGATGAACACACATCAATGGGAGGCAACAATGATAAATAAGTGAATAAAAGTGTCCAGTAACACTGACAGGAACTTCACAAGCTGGCAGTGCCAGAGACAAACTTTAGGAACACAAAACTGGGCAACTAAGAAGATTTTACAACAGCTTTGCCTCCTATTGACCATCATCTCACTGGAAAACCATCAGTCATTAACAAGATAACGGCCCTATTTGAGTTCCCCAAAAACAGCCGAGTTTATGTTTTAATTTCTGCAGTTTACACCGATACAAACTGCGACTGCCAGACGTTCCCCAATGCCAGGGGCAGAAATGAACTTTTCCATTACGGGGCTCCTTGCGATTGATTTCCAGGAGCATTTTATTCATTTATAAGTGCAGTTTTGAATGATTACCTGTGTTGTCGTTTGTCAAATACTTCAATGTAACCAATGACTTAAATCAATCAGAATACTATATAGACTGTTAACAATAACTAAAGCCATCTTTACACTGCAAAGGTGGAACAGAAGCTGCATCTGAAATAGCAGAAATGTTCATTTACAGACGGTTTAATGTTACTCAAATTATAAAATGAACATTTAAGCTATTTCAGATGCAGCTTCTGTTCCACCTTTGCAGTGTAAAGATGGCTTTTAAAAGACGTCATATTCTGACCACACAGATAAAACAATCTCACAACCATTTATGAATTATTTTAAAGGTGTCATGAATTTTATACTGTTGTCTGAGGTCAACTTATGACGTTTGCATGGTTTTTACATTCAGAAACATCATAATGAATAAGTAATAGGCTATTTTCTAATAGGCTCTCTGAAGAAACGCTCGGTTTTGATGGGCGTGCCGCACTGAAGACTTGGAAGTAAACGCCCACGGCTAGGATTGGATAAGATTTGCATATTTAATGAGCTTCAGCTCCTCTCATTTACATTTACATTTAGTCATTTAGCAGACGCTTTTATCCAAAGCGACTTACAAATGAGAGCAATAGAAGCAGCTAGAACAGTCAAGGGCAACAGTATGTAACAGTACGTAAGTGCTGTAACAAGTCTCAGTTAATCTAGCACAGAACACATAGGACAGAAGGTTTTTTTTTTGTTTGTTTTTTTAGACAGACAGACAGACAGACAGAAAGAAAATTAATAGAATGTTAAGTGCTATTCTTGATTGGTCAGGTGCTGCTGGAAGAGACGTGTCTTTAGCTGTTTTTTGAAAATGGCTACAGACTCGGCTGCTCGAATTGAGATAGGCAGGTCATTCCACAGGGTGGGTGCGGTCCAGGAAAAGGTCCGTGAGAGTGATTTCATGCCTCTTTGGGATGGCACCACAAGGCGTCGTTCACTGGCAGAACGTAAGCTCCTGGAGGGTGTGTAAGTCTGCACAAGCGAGTTTAGGTATCTTGGTGCAGAGCCAGTGGTTGCTTTGAAGGCGAGCACCAGTGTCTTGAATTTGATGCGAGCGGCTATCGGGAGCCAGTGGAGACTGATGAAGAGAGGCGTGATGTGTGCTCTCTTTGGCTCGTTAAAGACCACCCTTGCCGCTGCATTCTGGATCAGTTGCAAGGGTTTGATAGTACATGCCGGAAGGCCCGCTAGAAGAGCATTACAGCAGTCCAGTCTGGAGAGAACAAGAGCTTGGACCAGGAGTTGTGTGGCATGCTCTGATAGGAAGGGTCTAATCTTCCTAATGTTGTATAACGCAAATCTGCAGGACCGGGTTGTTGCAGTGATGTGGTCAGTGAATTTTAGCTGATCATCAATCACAACTCCAAGATTCCTGGCTGTCCTGGACGGAGTTATGGTTGATGATCCTAGCTGATCCTCTCAGTACATGTGGGGATTGTTTTGAAAGCGTCTGGAGAAACGCTCACAGGACTCACAAAATATTTCAAACCATCTGTAACAATGCAAATCCAGTCTCGACCTGTATCTTGTTTACAATCGATTCTGTGGTGAAATGAAGTGAACAAACACGCAATGTCTTACGCACGTGAGCTGGAACCGCCATGTTTATTGCTCGGTAGCACGACCCGTTTAGCTCCACGAGTCGGTGGGCGGGGCTTGAGGTGGTGCTTCTGCATCCAATCACGTCAGTGATCAACATATTCAGAGATCTCTCGTTTTCTGAGCCTGGTGACAATAAAAGCTTTTCTTTGACTAACAAGGACGTTTTCAGCTCTGAAACTTACAGGATATTCTTATATCACGATTAACTTTTATATATCACTTTTAAAGGCTCAAAGGAAAGTTGATTTCTCAATTCATCACCCCTTTAATGCTTTTTATGCATTAGTAGGGCCCTATGATTTCCGCGATGCGGAAAACGCGGACGGAATCACGGAATTTACATATGAAAACGGAATTCTCTTAAATGCGCGGAATCGCACGGAATTTGCATATATTTTGTTGACATATTAAATAAAGATTTTTTTTTTTACTACCTTCTAATTTTTTTCAGTTTAAAACAAATGTAGAAAGGTCTCTACCTAAACCGTGGCCAAATGGAGTTGTTAAACATGTTGCCTAGTAACCATACGTCCTTACTTTCCCGCGTAAGGAAAAAAATGTCGAAGCGAGTGGCTCCTGATAAGCCAACGGTGGCGAAAAAATTAAGAAACTCTCAATTGACTGCTAAATACCGGGCTGAACAATACCCCAACGACTACTATGAGTCTGGACAACAACTGTTTTGTAAGTTTTGTCAACATACTGTTGACTGGACCCGCAAAGACACATGTAAGGACCATTTGATATCAAAAGTTCATCTCAAGAACAAAGCTAAATCCACAGCGGGCAAATCCCTCCAGGTTACCATTGAGGCCACGACAAAATCAACAGAAGCAAGGCGTGAGTTTGTGGAAGATTTTGTTGCAATATGTGCTGAAGCTGACATACCACTTGAGAAAATGAAGAGGATACGTCCGTTTCTTGTTAAACATTGCAAGCAGGGAGGTGCACTCCCTGAAAACCCCAGCAGCCTCAGGCAAACCCACCTGCCGCGGGTCTTTGACCAGCATATGCAAAAAGTGCTCCAAGAGATCCGAGGAAAGAAATTATTCGTTGTTGTCGATGAAACCTCTGACAACCGAGATCGCAGTGTCCTCAACATTGTTATAGGTGAGCATCCGATTAACTTTTACTTAACTTGTATTTATTTTTAACTAGGGTTTATATTACATTTTAATATACAGGGATGCAAACAGCGCGCTTTTCAGTATGCGCGCAACGTGAAGTGCAGTGCAGGGTTGCCAGGTTTTCACAACAAAACCCGCCCAGGGGGGTTTGTTGCGTTTCAGGGGGCTTCTCCGGTAAAAATCGCATTTGGGGGGTAAAATTTTTTTTTTTTTTTTTTGGGCATGGTTGCCTACTAAAATTCGCATTCCCGGGGCTAAATATCACAAAATTTGGGTCACTTCAACCCGTGGACATGAAAAACAGCCCGCGGCAACAGTGTTGAAATAGCCCAATTCTGGGGGGGAAAAGCGGACTTGGCAACACTGCTAACTAGTGTTTCTTCTTGCTGCGTATCTTTTACTGTCAATACTGCTTAGAAGTGAAAAGAAAACAAGCAAATCCGAAAAAACCGAAAGGGCTAAAAATAAATCCCAAAAAACGGAATTTGAGAAAAAATAAAACGGATTTCATAGGGCCCTACATTAGTGAAGCCTTCATATGATCTTAGCAGCATGATGAGTAAATTATATTAACTGGAATAAACTGAACAGAAAGGGAGCAGAGAATGTGACCAATCGTGAGAGCGGGGTTAAGTTAGTTTTGTTTTTGATATTCGTCGCACATTCGGCGATAAATGGCAATAACTCCAAAACGGCTTGCCCCTAAATTATCTAAACAGTATTGCCGCTAAGAGGGCAAAGCTAATAATGTTTCACAAGCTTAGGTTTCATTATTTGCGCTGGATCTAATGAGCTCTGGTCCGCAAAAGACGTCCCAATGTGAGGTACGCGGGGAAGGCTCGCTCTTGGTAGAGCGGTAGGTTAGGGACCGTGGGAAAAGTGCACGTTTTCTTCGTTTTTGCTAACTTGATGGGTGGTGGCATATAGACTTGAAACCAGTGTCATTCAGTTGAGGAGGACAGGGGCCATCTTTCACAACCGTTTTTGACCCCCTATTGGTGGAAAAGGGAACTGCATGTCTAAAATTAACTTTCTTTTTGTAATAGCTTTTTTTGTCAGGGTGACTGACACATGAAACCAGTGTCATTCAGTTGAGGGGGGCAGGGGCCATCTTTCACAACCTTTTGTGACCCCCTACTGGTGGAAAATGGAACTGCATGTCTAAAATTAACTATCTTTTTGTAATAACTTTTTTCGTCAGGGAGATAGAGACATCAAACCAGTGTCATTCAATAGAAGCGGACAGGGGCAATCTTTCACAACCTTCTTTTGACCCCCTACTGGTGGAAAAGGGAACTGCATGTCTAAAATTAACTTTCTTTTTGTAATAGCTTTTTTTGTCAGGGTGACCGAGACGTGAAACCAGTGTCATTCAGTTGAGGAGGACAGGGGGCCACTTTCACAACCTTTTGTGACCCCCTACTGGTGGAAAATGGAACTGCATGTCTAAAATTAACTATCTTTTTGTAATAACTTTTTTCGTCAGGGAGATAGAGACATCAAACCAGTGTCATTCAATAGAAGGGGACAGGGGCCACTTTCACAACCTTTTGTGACCCCCTACTGGTGGAAAATGGAACTGCATGTCTAAAATTAACTATCTTTTTGTAATAGCTTTTTTCGTCAGGGAGATAGAGACATCAAACCAGTGGCATTCAATAGAAGGGGACAGGGGCCATTTTTCACAACCTTCTTTTGACCCCCTACTGGTGGAAAAGGGAACTGCACGTCTAAAATTAACCTTCTTTTTGTAATAGCTTTTTTTGTCAGGGAGATAGAGACATCAAACCAGTGGCATTCAATAGAAGGGGACAGGGGCCATCTTTCACAACCTCTTTTTTGACCCCCTACTGGTGGAAAAGGGAACTGCACGTCTAAAATTAACTTTCTTTTTGTAATAACTTTTTTCGTCAGGGAGATAGAGACATCAAACCAGTGTCATTCAATAGAAGCGGACAGGGGCCATCTTTCACAACCTTCTTTTGACCCCCTACTGGTGGAAAAGGGAACTGCACGTCTAAAATTAACTTTCTTTTTGTAATAGCTTTTTTTGTCAGGGTGACCAAGACGTGAAACCAGTGTCATTCAGTTGAGGAGGACAGGGGGCCACTTTCACAACCTTCTTTTGACCCCCTACTGGTGGAAAAGGGAACTGCACGTCTAAAATTAACTTTCTTTTTGTAATAACTTTTTTCGTCAGGGAGATAGAGACATCAAACCAGTGTCATTCAATAGAAGCGGACAGGGGCCATCTTTCACAACCTTCTTTTGACCCCCTACTGGTGGAAAAGGGAACTGCACGTCTAAAATTAACTTTCTTTTTGTAATAACTTTTTTCGTCAGGGAGATAGAGACATCAAACCAGTGTCATTCAATAGAAGCGGACAGGGGCCATCTTTCACAACCTTCTTTTGACCCCCTTCTGGTGGAAAAGGGAACTGCATGTCTAAAATTAACTTTCTTTTTGTAATAGCTTTTTTTGTCAGGGTGACCGAGACGTGAAACCAGTGTCATTCAGTTGAGGAGGACAGGGGGCCACTTTCACAACCTTCTTTTGACCCCCTACTGGTGGAAAAGGGAACTGCATGTCTAAAATTAACTTTCTTTTTGTAATAGCTTTTTTTGTCAGGGTGACCGAGACGTGAAACCAGTGTCATTCAGTTGAGGAGGACAGGGGGCCACTTTCACAACCTTTTGTGACCCCCTACTGGTGGAAAATGGAACTGCATGTCTAAAATTAACTATCTTTTTGTAATAACTTTTTTCGTCAGGGAGATAGAGACATCAAACCAGTGTCATTCAATAGAAGGGGACAGGGGCCATCTTTCACAACCTTCTTTTGACCCCCTACTGGTGGAAAAGGGAACTGCACGTCTAAAATTAACTTTCTTTTTGTAATAACTTTTTTCGTCAGGGAGATAGAGACATCAAACCAGTGTCATTCAATAGAAGCGGACAGGGGCCATCTTTCACAACCTTCTTTTGACCCCCTTCTGGTGGAAAAGGGAACTGCATGTCTAAAATTAACTATCTTTTTGTAATAGCTTTTTTCGTCAGGGAGATAGAGACATCAAACCAGTGGCATTCAATAGAAGGGGACAGGGGCCATTTTTCACAACCTTCTTTTGACCCCCTACTGGTGGAAAAGGGAACTGCACGTCTAAAATTAACCTTCTTTTTGTAATAGCTTTTTTTGTCAGGGAGATAGAGACATCAAACCAGTGTCATTCAATAGAAGCGGACAGGGGCCATCTTTCACAACCTTCTTTTGACCCCCTACTGGTGGAAAAGGGAACTGCACGTCTAAAATTAACTTTCTTTTTGTAATAGCTTTTTTTGTCAGGGTGACCAAGACGTGAAACCAGTGTCATTCAGTTGAGGAGGACAGGGGGCCACTTTCACAACCTTCTTTTGACCCCCTACTGGTGGAAAAGGGAACTGCACGTCTAAAATTAACTTTCTTTTTGTAATAACTTTTTTCGTCAGGGAGATAGAGACATCAAACCAGTGTCATTCAATAGAAGCGGACAGGGGCCATCTTTCACAACCTTCTTTTGACCCCCTACTGGTGGAAAAGGGAACTGCACGTCTAAAATTAACTTTCTTTTTGTAATAACTTTTTTCGTCAGGGTGACCGAGACGTGAAACCAGTGTCATTCAGTTGAGGAGGACAGGGGGCCACTTTCACAACCTTCTTTTGACCCCCTACTGGTGGAAAAGGGAACTGCATGTCTAAAATTAACTTTCTTTTTGTAATAGCTTTTTTTGTCAGGGTGACCGAGACGTGAAACCAGTGTCATTCAGTTGAGGAGGACAGGGGGCCACTTTCACAACCTTTTGTGACCCCCTACTGGTGGAAAATGGAACTGCATGTCTAAAATTAACTATCTTTTTGTAATAACTTTTTTCGTCAGGGAGATAGAGACATCAAACCAGTGTCATTCAATAGAAGGGGACAGGGGCCATCTTTCACAACCTTCTTTTGACCCCCTACTGGTGGAAAAGGGAACTGCACGTCTAAAATTAACTTTCTTTTTGTAATAACTTTTTTCGTCAGGGAGATAGAGACATCAAACCAGTGTCATTCAATAGAAGCGGACAGGGGCCATCTTTCACAACCTTCTTTTGACCCCCTTCTGGTGGAAAAGGGAACTGCATGTCTAAAATTAACTATCTTTTTGTAATAGCTTTTTTCGTCAGGGAGATAGAGACATCAAACCAGTGGCATTCAATAGAAGGGGACAGGGGCCATTTTTCACAACCTTCTTTTGACCCCCTACTGGTGGAAAAGGGAACTGCACGTCTAAAATTAACCTTCTTTTTGTAATAGCTTTTTTTGTCAGGGAGATAGAGACATCAAACCAGTGTCATTCAATATAAGGGGACAGGAGCCATCTTTCACAACCTCTCTTTGACCCCCTACTGGTGGAAAAGGGAACTGCATGTCTAAAATTAACTTTCTTTTTGTAAAAGCTTTTTTTGTCAGGGTGACTGACACATGAAACCAGTGTCATTCAGTTGAGGGGGGCAGGGGCAATCTTTCACAACCTTCTTTTGACCCCCAACTGGTGGAAAAAGGAACTACATTTCTAAAATTGACTTTCTTTTTGTAATAACTTTTTTCGTCAGGGAGATAGAGACATCAAACCAGTGTCATTCAATAGAAGCGGACAGGGGCCCACTTTCACAACCTTCTTTTGACCCCCTACTGGTGGAGAAGGGAACTGCATGTCTAAAATTAACTTTCTTTTTGTAATAACTTTTTTTGTCAGGGTGACTGACACATGAAACCAGTGTCATTCAGTTGAGGGGGGCAGGGGCCATCTTTCACAACCTTTTTTGACCCCCTACTGGTGTAAAATGGAACTGCATGTCTAAAATTAACAATCTTTTTGTAATAACTTTTTTCGTCAGGGAGATAGAGACATCAAACCAGTGTCATTCAATAGAAGGGGACAGGGGCCCACTTTCACAACCTTCTTTTGACCCCCTACTGGTGGAAAAGGGAACTGCACGTCTAAAATTAACTTTATTTTTGTAATAACTTTTTTCGACAGGGAGATAGAGACATCAAACCAGGGTCATTCAGTTGAGGAGGACAGGGGCCATCTTTCACAACCTCTCTTTGACCCCCTACTGGTGGAAAAGGGAACTGCATGTCTAAAATTAACTTTCTTTTTGTAATAGCTTTTTTTGTCAGGGTGACCAAGACGTGAAACCAGTGTCATTCAGTTGAGGAGGACAGGGGGCCACTTTCACAACCTTCTTTTGACCCCCTACTGGTGGAGAAGGGAACTGTACGTCTAAAATTAATTTTCTTTTTGTAATAACTTTTTTCATCAGGGAGATAGAGACATCAAACCAGTGTCATTCTATAGAAGGGGACAGAGGCCCACTTTCACAACCTTTTTTGACCCCCTACTGGTGGAAAAGGGAACTACATGTCTAAAATTAACTTTATCTTTGTAATAGCTTTTTTTGTCAGGGCGACCGACACATCAAACCAGTGTCATTCAATAGAAGGGCACAGGGGCCGTGTTTAACAACCTCTATTTGGACCCCTACTGGTCGAAAAGGGAATTGCATATACAAATTGTACCTTGTTTATATCCCTACAATGACAAAATTGACATAAACAATGCAGAATTTTCCTCTTAATACTGTAAAGCTGCTTTGAAAAAATCTGTATGTAAAAAGTGCTATATAAATAAAGGTATCTTGACTTGATCCTACTGGTTGAATACGTAACTGCATATAAAAAAAATACCGTATGTTGTTAATAAGTTCATTGACCCCACCCCAAAAATTGTCAGGACAACAGCCATTTTGACAGAACGAGTTTTTATGCAAAGACATAGGCGGAGATTGAACAAACTGATCAAAACAACAGAAAACATAGAATTAAAAAATACAAGAGTAAACAATAATATCTTTTTACAGCTACAATTTCAAAGGATTTTGTAGATTTTACTTACAGAATACACACAACCACAGTGTTCTCTTAATTTTGAGTATGTCTTTTTTTTTCATGTTGACACAGACAGAGTGGTACCATCTTTCACAGTTGCCGCACTGAATCTGGTGGGGAAAAATTGTTAAAATTAAACATTGTGTATACTTTTATATTGAACATATTAAGTTACGAATAAACTTTACTACATTCTTTTTATACTGCATGAATAGCAATGTAATATTATTTTAATATTTTATTTTATTATTTTTTATTTATTTAAAAACATCTATTTAAAAAATATTTAATCCAATATACAGTACAATAATGAAAACATTGAATCTTTATTTACTACTTAAAACAAAGTCCTACTTTTGAAATAACATTTTCTATAATGTTTTTTCAAGGTTAACTGCATAATAATTATGTGATTATCTGCTTACTAATTATTTAAGTAGTTTTAATAATTTAACACTTGAGATCTATGTCTAATAGCTATATAATACAGTTTTCTCAATCACTTAGGCTCAATTCTCAAATGAGACTTTTTTTCTAAAAACAATAAGATCAGATCTTTGAACAATTTTGTTTCTTGTTCACATCAGATTAGAATTTCTTATTGATTTAATCAAATTGCATTTGTTTTGTTTGTAGATTTTCAGTGAAACTGTTAAACTCTTCACAATTTATAAACATTTATTAATTAGATTAGATTAGATTAGATTAGATTCAACTTTATTGTCATTACACAAGTACAAGGCAACGAAATGCAGTTTAGGTCTAACCAGAAGTGCAATAGCAGCAAGTGCAGGATATACAACGGTTGCATAAGCGCAGGACATGGATATGTACTGAATATATATAAATATGTATTAATAGAGAGATGGTTATTACTATAAACAGAACTGAATTTACAGGTGAATATGTACAGTGAATAAATATACAGATGGCTATTACTATAAACAGAATTTTACAGATAGAGGTATAAAATGATATGTTAGGCTAAAATTAGGAATATAGCATTGGATTAAGGTAGTGCAATAAATTATGGACAGAAGCTATCTGAAAAAAGTGTAAAAGTGCAGTGGAAAGTGGTTGCATATTACAGTTAAAAGTACGGTGCAAAATGCAAATGTAATCAGTAGGTACTGTAAATAACAGTCGGCAGTGCAAATGAGCATAATCCAGTTAAGGTATGGTAGTGCAAATTGCATAAGTGTATCTGTGTGTTTGCTGACAGCACAATCACCACCTTTTTTGAACATGGAGAAACATCACAACCCTGAACAGCAGCAGCTACATCAGTACTTATTTATACATATTTGTACGTAATGGTTTGTATTTATACAGTATTTATTAATTTTTTTGTAGAATTGTTTTTGATGTAGGCTGACAATTCTTATCATGGAAGAACAATACGAAGAGAAAGAAAGAGTGTAAAAAGAAGAGTGTGTAAAAATGAACAAAAAACTGAATTTTAAGCTTACATCATGTAACACATTTCTTCAAAAAAATAAATGTACTGTATAAATACAAATGTTCTTTTTTGGTGTACTACATTTTTGCATACTTACTACAAATTGACTTTTACCTGTCAATTTCTGATTAAGTCTTAATCTGTATTTAGAGTAAAAAACCTCAGTGTGATCCAAAAGAATACTAGAATAGATAGCAGTTAATGTATATTAAAAAAAAACTTAAATTTGTATCTAACAAATATTTCCATGGTGAAAAAACATCTAAAGATTTTGACCAGTGTGGCTTACACGATGACAAACACACTTTTTATTTTGGTGTCATTGGTCAATTTACTGACACAATAACTAGGTTTTGAAGCATGAATTAAATGTTTTGGGTAAGTAACTACATTTTGCAGACATGCAATAGAGTTGCTATAGAGAGAAAACAGTTGTGAAAACAGCTGTTGCCTCTGGCTTGGCGTGCTCAGTTGGGGACACTATATTTTTCAACTAAACATCGAAATAAATCTAATTAATAAACTAATTTAACCATGTAAACTAAATTACTGATCTAATTATTGATCTAAAGCCCACACTGTCACCGTATGGAAATTGAAATGAACTGATGACATCAAATGGCTATACAGCTGAATAAAATTAGGCAGCATTATTTTGCTGTTTAACACTGTAAAGCTGCTTTGAAACAATCTACATTGTTAAAAGCGCTATATAAATAAAGTTGACTTGACTTGACAATTGAGTTTACAGTTTAGAGAACGTTAATACAATGTGACAAAGCAATTAAGAAAAACTAGGTAATTTTTCATAGAAGAGGAAACAAACCCATGTGTTTAGACCCACACTTCCAGTAGGAGACTCTTGTCCACAAAAGGAGCAATGATCCTTGGGGTTGAACACTGTAATTACAATATCACAAATCAGTGTTCTACTTTAACTGTTCTAATTTTTAACAGACAGACAGACAGACAGATAGATAGATATTGTTTTTTTTACGTTTTTGTAGATCATTCATCCGTTTTGCCAAATACCAAGTACACATTATCTCCAGACAGTCATGACAAAAAAAGGTTATCAAAACAATTTTGAATTTCAAGCATTGTTAAGATAAGTTACTTAAATTGCCTTGCGGTGACAGTTTGTGCAAGCTGACCAATATCTGCAAATGTACAAATAAAAAAACACTGTAATTCTGCTACAGAATGATCTATGAAGTTTGAAATTGTGTCTGCAAGAATGCATCTTCTTTGGTGAATGTTATAACATGAATATGAATAAGCTACATAAAAAAATAAAAAAACACCAGCAGCCTATCAAATTTCAGCCAGTAATAACATAAAACTGAAATGGCCAACAATTAGAAGACTATAAATATTCTAAAATTACGGTCAAATGAATATGTGTACCAATATTTATGAAAACCCTAATAAGCTGTAATAAGCAACTTTATTCTATTTTTGTCCCCAGTAACTGATGAAAACACTTTATAATAAGTATTTAGTAATACATTCTTCAAAATCAATTTCAAATTGTATAGTTAATTCATGGTTTATATACTGTAGTCTCTTAACGGTTAATGTATTAATATATTACTGTTTACAAATAGTGTGTTCTTCCTTCCTTTTAAGGGTAGAAATAAAAAATATACCCACTTTATATTAGGTGGCCTTAACTACTATGTACTAACATTTAAATTAATAATTTTATACAATGCACTTATTGTGTACATACATGTTTTTACATTGTACTTCCATTTTTAAAATTACATGCATGTAATTACATCTGTAATGACACCGTTGACACTTTCCTTACACCTAACCCTACCCTTAAACTCACCCACACCACCACATCTGTCCCTAACTTTACCCTTAAACTCACCCACACCACCACACCTGTCTCTAACTTTACCCTGAAACTTACTCATACCACCACATCTGTCCCTAACTTTACCCTTAAACTTACCCACACAACCACACCTGTCTCTAACTTTACCCTTAAACTTACTCACAACACAACACCTGTCCCTAACCCTACCCTTAAACTTACTCATACCACCACACCTGTCCCTAACTTTACCCTTAAACTTACTCATACCACACACCTGTCCCTAACCCTACCCTTAAACTTACTCATACCACCACACCTGTGCCTAACCCTACCCTTAAACTTACTCATACCACCACATCTGTCCCTAACTTTACCCTTAAACTTACCCACACAACCACACCTGTCTCTAACTTTACCCTTAAACTTACTCATACCACCACATCTGTCCCTAACTTTACCCTTAAACTTACTCATACCACACACCTGTCCCTAACCCTACCCTTAAACTTACTCATACCACCACACCTGTCCCTAACTTTACCCTTAAACTTACTCATACCACACACCTGTCCCTAACCCTACCCTTAAACTTACTCATACCACACACCTGTCCCTAACCCTACCCTTAAACTTACTCATACCACCACACCTGTCCCTAACTTTACCCTTAAACTTACTCATACCACACACCTGTCCCTAACCCTACCCTTAAACTTACTCATACCACCACACCTGTGCCTAACCCTACCCTTAAACTTACTCATACCACCACACCTGTCCCTAACTTTACCCTTAAACTTACTCATACCACACACCTGTCCCTAACCCTACCCTTAAACTTACTCATACCACCACACCTGTGCCTAACCCTACCCTTAAACTTACTCATACTACCACACCTGTCCCTAACTTTACCCTTAAACTTACTCATACCACACACCTGTCCCTAACCCTACCCTTAAACTTACTCATACCACACACCTGTCCCTAACCCTACCCTTAAACTTACTCATACCACCACATCTGTCCCTAACTTTACCCTTAAACTTACCCACACAACCACACCTGTCTCTAACTTTACCCTTAAACTTACTCACAACACAACACCTGTCCCTAACCCTACCCTTAAACCTACTCATACCACCACACCTGTCCCTAACTTTACCCTTAAACTTACTCATACCACACACCTGTCCCTAACCCTACCCTTAAACTTACTCATACCATCACACCTGTGCCTAACCCTACCCTTAAACTTACTCATACCATCACACCTGTCCCTAACTTTACCCTTAAACTTTAAACCCAGCTCAATATCAGCAAATGTGTTTTGCAATACAATATGAACACAATAATAAATTTTACTTTTATTTTTGATGCAAGTACATAGTCTTTACATGACCTAATTAAAATATTTGGTCCCACTTTGTATTAGGTGGCCTTAACTACTATGATAACTTTTTTTTAAATTCTTTGTTAACAACTTAAGTAAATATTTTTTAAGTAAGTAACAATTACTTATGGTTAATATGTTTAAACAAATAAATAAAAATAAATCTTGACATACAGTATGAGGTAAATTAGTTTATAGTTAAATATATTGTACTCGTTGTTAATATATTAATAGGCTACATAAAATTGTGAGTTTTATACTGTACAGAGTATGTTCTATCCCCTATTCCTAACTCTACCCCTAAACCTAAGTGATGTATTTTAATGTGAGCTTGTGAGGGTTTGTATGTGTTTGTTCTTTCACATATACCTTTACTAGCATTTGCGTAGACATAAAACCATACAATGTTGACACATTGAAAGAATTATATGAAGTGAAGTGCAGTGATGGCCAAGTATGGTAACCCATACTCAGAACTTGTGCTCTGCATTTATCCCAGTCAAGTGCACCCTGTGTATAATGTATATATTTACAAAATACTCATGTCAATGTATGGTTTTATGTCTATGCTTCATGCAATTCTATCCATTTTAAGGAACACTTATTTGCAGTGCAGCTAATGTCCTTTAAAGTTTTAACCTTAAAGTTAACCTTTCATCATCTGGGAAAATTTGTATGGCTTTGGTCTCTGATGCCTAGACAAAGAATCTCTATAAATACAATAGGGTTTCAGCACGTTTGATGCGTGGACCCATACTAATAAGCATAAATATATAAACAGTATGTTTTCAGTACCATTGTTAATCCAACATAATAATGAAAATAAAACTCACCATTCCAAAATGATAATAGATCAGTTCAGATTCTCCTTGAGTGTGTGCTTACAATACATACCTGATGCTTCTAGGATTGTTCCAGCCACCTCCTTACGCATCTCTGATAGGACACGCTTACTGGAAGGTATCCTGATTTCAGATGGTGTCACTGGAAAAACCTCCACTACCTCCTTAGCCATCTGTTGGGTAACATAAATAGTATTGTTGTTGTCAAGACCACCTAATCCGAGAACAAGTCGAGACCAAGACAAGACCAGGACTCATTAAATTAATCCACATTACCGTCTTAGAAATTACTTATTTTTAATCAGTAAATATAATTAGAATAGACACACTATATAGAGCTGTTACTGATCAGTCATTAACAACAAAATTCATCTTTACACTGCAGAGGTGGTACAGAAGATGCTTCTGAATTGGTAAATTACAAATGCATAAATAATGTTAAGAATAATGTTTTTTTTATTATTATTGAATGTTTGTAATGAAAGCAATATCATCTTTGCAGTCATGCTAAAATTTGTGAAAACTCATACAAGTACTTTTTTGCAACAATATCTTGAATTTTGTGAGAATTTGTTTTATTTTTGGTGGCATTTTTTACACAATCCCTCATTCATTTCTGAACAATAAATAAATCAAATTAGAAATAAGCTATTGATTGCATCTGAAGCAGCATCCAATTACATTAATGATGTAAATAAACAATAAATAAATCAGACAATGCACCGGCAAATTAGTGATATCCCAGCAGCTGTGGTCTTGACCGGTCTTGAAACAAATCAGAGTCCTCTAAGTCTGAGACCGAGACAAGACCGAGTACAAATGTGGTCGAGACCGAGACAAGACCAAGACCTTTAAAAAATGGTCTTAAGACCGATCTCAAGACCGGTTTCGAGTACAAACACTAATAAATAGCATTAAATAAACTTGCAAAATATATTACCCATAGCAGAATAAGAAATTGAAATAATACACTGTTGAGGCTATGAAAAAATGAGTGTTGTTCCAAGGTTTCATAAAATGTTATAGTTACCTGCATGACATAAACACCACAGCTGCAAGCATCTTTCTGAATGCTGTGGTTCAAGACACCATGTGTCCATGTCACATCCACCCAGTCTGTCCTACCATGAAGTTTCTGCCGCATTTCGAAGTATGTTCTACACGTGCGTGAGAATGGTATATTATCAAATTTAGAACCAGTTCATATTTCACTAAACTGTGACCTAAGATGTTAATAACACGATAATGTACTGTATGATAATAAATAAAAGAATTAAATGAAATAAAATAATACATTACCTGAATCTTGCGGCAGCAACTTCTGAATCTTTCCCTTCATCTATCCCTTGGGGATCCACCACAAACACTTTCTGCAATGTCCTATGGAGATACTGTTAAAACATATAATTTGTTTAGTTTTCCATGTACATAAGTAATGAAATATGGTTTGACAATGGTTTTACACACAAGAAATTTCCAGTGGTTTTCGTGTACTTGTACGAATCCAATGATGGCATCATAGTTTTCAAAGTTGACCTGCAAATGAGTTGAAATATTATTGGAGTTGTCCTTCTAACTTTTTCATTTTGCACCGAATAACAACTGTAAAGTCTGACCTTTCGGAAACTGTGGCGTGACATTGCAGACTTCTTCCCAAATAAAACAACACCGGCAGAGTAGTGGTTAAATAAAAACATTCTCCTTCCATAACCTTTGGAATTTAACAAGGTTTGGATGTAGCTTTCAATAATCTGCAAACATTTAAGAAAATTAAATGTATGTCCTTCAAATTAATTTCAATTAATAAACTAATATTTTTCAAATGTATCTTTACTCATTAGCCTGCTAGTAGTGATGGTAAAACTCAATGTACAGTAGTAAATGTTTAAGATGTTTAACAGTATGCATCAAACATTTGTTACAATACAAAATTTCTGTGTGTATTGTCCTTTCAAATCCAAAAATAGCCTTATGCGTCCTTTCACATAAAGTAGTACAAATATGAAAATACATCATCAGATGTAGGTTCAGACTACCATGTAGCATCCACAGTGGTTGTTAATTTAAATCCTTACTTATCTAACTGGAATATAAATCACTGCTTAGTAATGTAAACATTGTAATGTATAATTACCTCCCCATTCAACCAGTTGTGTGGTTTCAAGCTTTTGAACTCAGTTAGGCGCAATGTATAAGTCACACTCTTGTCAACTGACTGAATCACTGCAACCACCACTTCATTGTCCTTTGAATTCCAAAAAGCCTAAAACAAATTAGATTGAATAAAAAAATAATCACCATTCACTGCACAACAAGAAATGACATTAACAAATATATGACCACAGCGCTGGTGTTACTTTGTGTCCATTTTCATGAACATACTTTATAGGCAGTTTTCTTTATAAATTCCACAACCACACATCATTTATGAATTATTGTCTACAAGTACAAAGCTGAATAAAATGTATGACAGCCTCAGTGCCACTGTCCATTTCAATCTTTCTGGACCTGGGCTGTTTGACAGAAGTCTTTGATGACTATGAGGACAGGCAGAAGAGAATCAAAATATACACGTTGTTGTGAAACACAATAACAATGTCTTTGTACACTTTATCTTGTCGTTGTGGCCTTGAATTTGCCTTAAGTTGACTCTTTCTTACCTGTGTATTGGCTGACACTCCTTTGCCACTGTCCATTTCAGTCTTTCTGGACCTGGGCTGTTTGACAGAAGTCTTTGATGACTATGAGGACAGGCAGAAGAGAATCAAAATATACACGTTGTTGTGAAACACAATAACAATGTCTTTGTACACTTTATCTTGTCGTTGTGGCCTTGAATTTGCCTTAAGTTGACTCTTTCTTACCTGTGTATTGGCTGACACTCCTTTGCCACTGTCCATTTCAGTCTTTTTTGACCTGGGCTGTTTGACAGAAGTCTTTGATGACTATGAGGACAGGCAGAAGAGAATCAAAATATACACGTTGTTATGAAACACATTAACAATGTCTTTGTACATTTTATCTTGTCGTTGTGGCCTTGAATTTGCCTTAAGTTAACTCATTCTTACCTGTGTATTGGCTGACACTCCTTTGCCACTGTCCATTTCAGTCTTTCTGGACCTGGGCTGTTTGACAGAAGTCTTTGATGACTATGAGGACAGGCAGAAGAGAATCAAAATATACACGTTGTTATGAAACACATTAACAATGACTTTGTACACTTTATCTTGTCGTTGTGGCCTTGAATTTGCCTTAAGTTAACTCATTCTTACCTGTGTATTGGCTGACACTCCTTTGCCACTGTCCATTTCAGTCTTTTTTGACCTGGGCTGTTTGACAGAAGTCTTTGATGACTATGAGGACAGGCAGAAGAGAATCAAAATATACACGTTGTTATGAAACACATTAACAATGTCTTTGTACATTTTATCTTGTCGTTGTGGCCTTGAATTTGCCTTAAGTTAACTCATTCTTACCTGTGTATTGGCTGACACTCCTTTGCCACTGTCCATTTCAGTCTTTCTGGACCTGGGCTGTTTGACAGAAGTCTTTGATGACTATGAGGACAGGCAGAAGAGAATCAAAATATACACGTTGTTGTGAAACACATTAACAATGACTTTGTACATTTTATCTTGTCGTTGTGGCCTTGAATTTGCCTTAAGTTAACTCATTCTTACCTGTGTATTGGCTGACACTCCTTTGCCACTGTCCATTTCAGTCTTTCTGGACCTGGGCTGTTTGACAGAAGTCTTTGATGACTATGAGGACAGGCAAAAAGGAAGGATATGATACAATGTGTAAAAAGTAACTATTCTGTTAATAATAGAAAAAATCTTTAAAAATCACTTTATTTTAAGAATTTAACAATATCTGTAATACTCACTTTTCCTTTAGGAGAAGGCATAACTTCTGGCGTATGAAAGTACTTTGTTTTTTGTTTTTTTCGGTCACACACGCTCTTCTTGGCCCATTTTTCCTCAGACTCTTCCAAACTGAATTGTTTCACATTAAAACGCTTCTTTAACATCTTGTCTGGAAGGTCATGTTGCAGGATGTGTTCTCTATACCTTCCCTGAAGTGATGCAAACATTTTTTGAATGAATGCTGCCGGGCGATGGTACAGTTTTTTCTGCAGGATCTTGTCTTTTACAATACTGAACCAATTTTCAGCATGACAGTTTGTGTCGTGTGTTTTCTGTATGTCATTGTCATTTTTGGTAGACTCTCTGTCTGTAAATCTTTTCAGATCGCCAAGCATTATCCCTGACCAGAGTGGAAAAATTGGCAGGTAGTCTCTGATCAGGTTTTCCAGTATCGCTGGACAATAATATTTGTTGTCCATTTCAGTTTCCTCCTCTGTCTCTGCAATAGACATGACAGCCTCATGTATATTGCCAAACTCCTTGGTAAATGGTGACCTTGCCAATATTGTGTTCGCCTCTGGAGGAATGTAGTCATCCACCGCCTGCTTCTCATCCAGTGTGTCTTCTGGAATTTTTATTCCACGAATTTGATCTTGAAGAATTAGAAGACACTCGTTTACACACTGTGTGTTTGTTTTGGTGTAAAAAACATGGCACATGCACTTGAAAATGTCTAATGCCCCCTTCAGATTTGTGGTGTTCATTAGTTGTGCCACACAGTGAGTAGCGAACTCTTTCAAGCCCTTGTCAGTTGTTCTTCTACCAATAGCTCCTTGGACTGCCTTAATTATGTGCGCAGAACATAGGTGAAGAACAGTTAGATTCCTTAAATCTGTCATGGTGTCGTTTCCTTTCACTAAATTGTAGGTTTCCATTAGGTACGTATGTATGTCGTGTTTGTTGAACGACAATAGGACACTCTGGATGAGTGCCCAGCTGTAGTCAGTTTCAACCTGGTGTACGCTGTAGAGAGTGAGTTTCCGTATTTTTGTCACAGTTTGATGCAACCAGAAAGACACATTTGGAATTGTGTGGTCATTGGTTATCATTTCAGATATGGGAAGAGGGGGCTTGTCTTTTCCATGTCCTGGTAGATTGATGCTGTAATACAGCACTCTCTTTGCCTGACTTGGAATTCGACTCACAACCCCTCCAGTAGCATCCAAATGCAGGGTAACAGGATGTCCTTTTCTAAGATGTTGTACTAGAATGGCCAGTCCTGTCTCAGTGTAAAGATGAACACCAAATGGATCCACCTGCAGATGTTGGACATATCCTGGGCAAAATCTGTATGATAGATCTGTGTCTTTCATAATTTTCTGCGTTAACATCAGCTCCAGGATCACATCATCATGTAGCCTGCAGCTTTTATTAATTTCACTAGAAATTACTTTTAGTATGTTTTTATTTAAACTTCTAGTGATGTTTCCAGCCATCAGTTCAGGAACTGGTGTTTTTTTAAGATTTTTATAGTACAGATTACTGACTCCTTGTACCACTTCTTTGGCAATCTTGCCTCTCTTCTGGTAACTGGCTGGGCGGGACCTTACCTCCCGTTTCAAATGGGTTACCTTACCAATTCTTGTCACCTGAATTGGAATCCGTTTAGCACTGCTCACTGGTTTGTGTTTAATCCGGAAAATGTAATGCGCTTTGCAAGTTTTGAATGAACATGATGCCTTAACTGTCATAAATGGACACCGATACTTTCGACTGTGAGTGACCTTTAAGTGCTGGTATGTAAAAACCAGTGTGCAGCAGGGATTTTGTTTCAGAAATTTTTCATAAATGACATGTGTCCATGATTTCTGCAATTTTCTGCTACCTGGCAAAGGTCTTATCTTTTTCCATTTCCGTGTGGATATGTAAATTGTAAAAGTCTTGGGTCCTGGCCTTGTGCTTCTGTATAGCTTCTTTTGATGTTGGTCCGCAGACTGTGCTCCCACGTCGCGCTCTCCATCACTGTCTGTCAGCTCCACAGGTGCGAGATGGTCCGCAGACTGTGCTCCCAAGTCGCGCTCTCCATCACTGCCGATCAGCCCCACAGGTGCGAGATGGTCCGCAGACTGTGCTCCCACGTCGCGCTCTCCATCACTATCTGTCAGCTCCACAGGTGCGAGATGGTCCGCAGACTGTGCTCCCAAGTCGCGCTCTCCATCACTGCCGGTCAGCCCCACAGGTGCGAGATGGTCCGCAGACTGTGCTCCCACGTCGCGCTCTCCATCACTGTCTGTCAGCTCGACAAGTGCGAGATGGTCCGCAGACTGTGCTCCCACGCCGCGCTCTCCATCACTGTCTGTCAGCTCCACAGGTGAGAGATGGTCCGCAGACTGTGCTCCCACGTCGCGCTCTCCATCACCGTCTGTCAGCTCCACAGGTGCGAGATGGTCCGCAGACTGTGCTCCCACGCCGCGCTCTCCATCACTGTCTGTCAGCTCCACAGGTGAGAGATGGTCCGCAGACTGTGCTCCCACGTCGCGCTCTCCATCACTGTCTGTCAGCTCCACAGGTGAGAGATGGTCCGCAGACTGTGCTCCCACGCCGCGCTCTCCATCACTATCTGTCAGCTCCACAGGTGCGAGATGGTCCGCAGACTGTGCTCCCACGCCGCGCTCTCCATCACTATCTGTCAGCTCCACAGGTGCGAGATGGTCCGCAGACTGTGGTCCCACGTCGCGCTCTCCATCACTGTCTGTCAGCCCCACAGGCGAGGAATGGTCCGCAGACTGTGCTCCCACGCCGCGCTCTCCATCACTGTCTGTCAGCCCCACAGGCGAGGAATGGTCCGCAGACTGTGCTCCCACGTCGCGCTCTCCATCACTATCTGTCAGCTCCACAGGTGCGAGATGGTCCGCAGACTGTGGTCCCACGTCGCGCTCTCCATCACTGTCTGTCAGCCACACAGGTGCGAGATGGTCCGCAGACTGTGGTCCCACGTCGCGCTCTCCATCACTATCTGTCAGCTCCACAGGTGCGAGATGGTCCGCAGACTGTGGTCCCACGTCGCGCTCTCCATCACTGTCTGTCAGCTCCACAGGTGCGAGATGGTCCGCAGACTGTGGTCCCACGTCGCGCTCTCCATCACTGTCTGTCAGCCCCACAGGCGAGGAATGGTCCGCAGACTGTGCTCCCACGTCGCGCTCTCCATCACTATCTGTCAGCTCCACAGGTGCGAGATGGTCCGCAGACTGTGGTCCCACGTCGCGCTCTCCATCACTGTCTGTCAGCCCCACAGGTGCGAGATGGTCCGCAGACTGTGGTCCCACGTCGCGCTCTCCATCACTGTCTGTAAACCCCACAGGTGCGAGATGGTCCGCAGACTGTGCTCCCACATCGCGCTCTCCATCACTGCCGGTCAGCCCCACAGGTGCGAGATGGTCCGCAGACTGTGCTCCCACGTCGCGCTCTCCATCACTGCCGGTCAGCCCCACAGGTGCGAGATGGTCCGCAGACTTTTCATCACTGTCTTTATCATCACAGTTTTTTGTTTTTATAACTTGTGTTCTTACATCTCTTCTATTTTCATTCCACACAACATAAAGCCATTTACGATATTGTGAAGAATTGATTCCAAATACAGCTGTAGACAGTTCTGACCATACCTCTGAACTCCAATGGGTTTTCTTCTTTGTTATATTGACAGTACGGAAGTTGTCTATCAGTTGTGCAAGCCCTCCACATCTACTCCATAAATCATGTTTTCTAATTTTTTGACCACTCTTCACTCTACCCATGTCGACATGAAACACCTTCTAAAGCAATATCTTGGTAATAAAGCAACAATAACCTACTGTGCACGACAATCTGCATCAAACTGCATCTTGAACGACAGCTCCAAATTTTCCGTATGGCACGTGCAGAATGAGTGACTGTGTAATGACGTTACAAGCCTTTGATGTAACATAATTCAATATTTTTTTAATCAAACGATTCCTTGGTGCATAAAATTATTAATTTTGGAATGTGTACATAACTATATCTTGATCGTATTTATTTTTAAAAAATATATATATTTTTAAAAAATCCTGTAAAATTCTATTTAGGCACTATTCCAAATAAGGGCAGTTGGTGTCACCAACACAATTATTATTGTATTTTATTCTCGACACAAACATATATATTATACACAAACATATTACATTTTTAAATTACAATAACATTTAAAAAAAAAAAAAAAAAAAAACGTAGGGTAAAGTAAAATTTAAAGAACTTGGAAGTGAGAACATCAAACTGACCACTAGGGGGCATAGGCTGTTACAATCCACAAATAATGAGAATTTTTAATCTTTCAAATGTTATATACTTTATGATCTTTAATAAACATGTAGTAAGGTTATATAAAGGTCTGCAAACTTCAGCAATACACGTGTGCAAACAACAATGTACAATTTAGTGTAAAAAATTTATATAAACGATAAATTATGACATGTATTTATGGTAACACTTTAGGGTCCAATTCTCATTAACTAGTTGCGGATTAGCTTTGCATATTACTAGAATATTGGCTGTTTATTGGAACAAATAAAGCATATATGAATGCCTTCATCTGAATTAGCAACAACAATTATTATACAAATTATTAATAAGTTGAAAAAATTGTTAATGGTAGTTAATAATGAATGTGTTCCCATAATGAAGTCTTGCCGGTTTTACACTGTATAAATTAAACATATTTCAAATTCTTTTTTTTAAAGTTAAACAAGGCAGCATTTTTATATTGAGATGATGAATGTATATTTAAAATGTCTGTTCAAATAAATAAATAAATAAATGTAAATGACAAATATATACAACTTAAATAAACATAAATAATTACAACATCACAGTACAAAAAGGTTAGAAAATGTATTATTATCATTAGCGACAGTATGAACAGTACAAGAGTGCACTATAAATGGGACATCAAATATGGTTTATCTGGAAGATTAAAATGGCCTTCTGTGTTTATTAATTATTAATAATTAATGTTTTATGTTTTTATAATTAATGTTCTGTGTTTATGAATTATTCACAATTAATAAAAACAGATATTTATTAATTGTTCATAAACATACTGTCTGCATTATTATTTAGACTTCCAGATTAAATAAAAATGTTTCGCATAATGCTTTTCTCTATAGCCTACTTATCATCTCAAAGCAGTTTTACAAGAAATGCATTACAACATTTGCAAGATGTGTGGAGTTGTAACTATTACTCCACTGAAGAGGCAAGTTGAGAACCCAAGTGCAGTTTAATCAAAATGTCAAAACATAAAACAAAGACTTGCAATACTCAAAACAAAGACTTGACTTGGCTAAACATAAACCTCACCTACACAGCAGGTTACAACATCAATAACAGACCGTCAACCATGTACCCAGCAGTTTCTCTCCTGCACCTACGCCAAGACCAGCATCCCATTGAGAATTATGTCCAGGACTTTTGTGAACTGTGTCACCTGGTTGATTTTAATGATTCTGCTCTCAAGGGCATTTTTCGCCATGGACTCAATTACTTTTTAAGTTATTTAATGCCTGAGAGCACTGTGCCATGGACTCTGACCAGGTATATTGACTTTGCACTGCAGTTGGGTGGGTCATCTTTTACGGGGGGATTTGCAGAGGAGTCACCTGTCAAGAGTCCAGCGACCATCTCTCCCGCCCACGTCCAGGCTCCAGCCCACGTCCAGGCTCCAGCCCACGTCCAGGCTCCATCCCACGCCCAGGCTCCAGCCCACGCCCAGGCTCCAGCCCACGTCCAGGCTCCATCCCATGCCCAGGCTCCATCCCACGCCCAGGCTCCAGCCTACGCCCAGGCTCCAGCCCACGTCCAGGCTACAGCCCACGCCCAGGCTCCATCCCATGCCCAGGCTCCAGCCCGCATCCAGGCTCCAGCCCACGTCCAGGCTCCATCCCACGGCCAGGCTCCATCCCACGCCCAGGCTCCATCCCACGCCCAGGCTCCAGCCCACGCCCAGGCTCCAGCCCACGAGCCCGCTCCAGCCCAAGAAAATTTTTTTGGGTACATGGAGGCCACGAAGGCCACGCCTCTGTGGCCCCCTGAACCGCCATTACCGCGATGGCCCCTTGAACTGCCGTTGCCGCCATGGCCCCTTGAACTGCCTTTGCCGCCATGGCCATCCACGGCTCCTGATCCGCCATGGCCGTCCACGCCTGAGGGTCCAGGTCCTCCCACGCCTGAGGGTCCAGGTCCGCCCAAGCTCCCAGGCCCGTCCGTGTCACGCCTGAGTCTCCGTCTGGTTCCACCATCCCTCCCTCAAGACTTTTGCTTAGACTATTAGTGTTTTGGTTTTGTTTGGCCGTCAGGGGCCGCACATAGAGGGGGGGGGGGGGATCTGTCACAGGGTGTTTTGGTGTTGGTTCATGTTTTCACGTTTGTTTTCCCATTACCTTGCTTCCTGGTTTTGTCATGTGTTTCATTGTCATGTGATTCCTATGCCCTCATGTGTTGTGTCATGTCATTGGCTTATTGTCTCATCACTGGTCACAGGTGTCACTTGTCTTGTCATTAGTCTGAGTATTTAAGCCCTCATGTTTGCCGTGTGTCTTTGTCTGTTATTGATGTTGTAACCTGCTGTGTAGGTGAGGTTTATGTTTAGGCAAGTCAAGTCTTCGTTTTGAGTATTGCCAAGTCTTTGTTTTGAGTATTGCCAAGTCTTTGTTTTGAGTATTGCCAAGTCTTTGTTTTATGCTTTGATATTTTGATTAAACTGCACTTGGGTTCTCTACTTGCCTCTTCAATGGAGTAATTGTTACAGGAGTAGTGTGCTGTGCTGCCATACTCTGTGGTAAATTTACTTTCAAGCTGTAAGACTCTTAAATCCTTACCTGAAATAATAATTAAAAAATGTGTTATGTAATTGAACAAGGCTAAAGTGTGACGAGATGATTTGGAGGGAGAAGGAGCTTTTTATCAGGAATGTGGTATTAACACAATATAGTTTTTTTTTTTTTTTTACCCCTGCCATTCAGAAATGTCATGGCAAATTTCAAGACAACACTTTACTTACCTTTTACCAGCTACAGGAAATTTTTGAGCTTGAACATTGTCCAAATGTCCCCACAAGTATAATATTACCAGTATATTTTGACCTTTTTCTGATTTTTTTTTCTTTTTTCGCTGAGGAAACAAGCTTATAAAGCTTATAAATCAATTTGTGTTTAATGAAAAAGTAAAAAGGCAGACATTTTTGTATGATGGGTAGGTATAGAGGTAGGGTTAGTGTAGTGGGACAGAAAATACAGTTTGGAATATACACCAATGGAATATCACCACAAAGCATGAAAATGTGTGTGTGGTAAAATTGACACACGCAACACCTTATTTCATTTTTTCCCCCATTCATTGGAACCCAGTGATGTTGTAAATATCTGACCCATATACTAGGGAGAAAGCTCTCAGTGTTGACAATATTGATGATGATTAGCTAGATGCAGTTGAGGTAATCACAAAGATATTGACTTGTAATAGATTGGTTTAAAAAGTAATAGAAAACACTCCTGAGACTCTATATTACACCAAATATTCTGAGTAAGATGAAAAAGAATCACTCTTCAATATGCAATAACTGCAATAACTGTCATAGTTATATTAGTAAATTAATTAAATATTTTAGGTCATGTTTTAGGTCATTTTAGGTTATTTTAGGTCATCTAGGTCATGAATTGTCGATCATTAATAATCTATATTTTAAAACAAATGTCGATATTGTTCTTTAATGTTTAGTATTTAAAATTTTCAAAATATACTTTTTTTTAGCAAGTGACAGAAATATGAAAGTTATCATATATTTTTGATATACTAAACCATGAATATTTTTATTTCATTTCTTTTTAAAGCCATTTCTACTGAATGGCACTGATTTCATGTCTCTGTCTCTGTCCATCAGGGACAAAGTTATTACAAAAAGAAAGTTAATTTTAGACATGCAGTTCCCTTTTCCACCAGAAGGGGGTCAAAAGAAGGTTGTGAAAGATGGCCCCTGTCCGCTTCTATTGAATGACACTGGTTTGATGTCTCTATCTCCCTGACGAAAAAAGTTATTACAAAAAGAAAGTTAATTTTAGACGTGCAGTTCCCTTTTCCACCAGTAGGGGGTCAAAAGAAGGTTGTGAAAGATGGCCCCTGTCCGCTTCTATTGAATGACACTGGTTTGATGTCTCTATCTCCCTGACGAAAAAAGTTATTACAAAAAGAAAGTCAATTTTAGAAATGTAGTTCCTTTTTCCACCAGTTGGGGGTCAAAAGAAGGTTGTGAAAGATTGCCCCTGCCCCCCTCAACTGAATGACACTGGTTTCATGTGTCAGTCACCCTGACAAAAAAAGCTTTTACAAAAAGAAAGTTAATTTTAGACATGCAGTTCCCTTTTCCACCAGTAGGGGGTCAAAGAGAGGTTGTGAAAGATGGCTCCTGTCCCCTTATATTGAATGACACTGGTTTGATGTCTCTATCTCCCAGACGAAAAAAGCTATTACAAAAATAAAGTTAATTTTAGACGTGCAGTTCCCTTTTCCACCAGTAGGGGGTCAAAAGAAGGTTGTGAAAGTGGGCCCCTGTCCCCTTCTATTGAATGACACTGGTTTGATGTCTCTATCTCCCTGACGAAAAAAGTTATTACAAAAAGATTGTTAATTTTAGACATGCAGTTCCATTTTACACCAGTAGGGGGTCAAAAAAGGTTGTGAAAGATGGCCCCTGCCCCCCTCAACTGAATGACACTGGTTTCATGTGTCAGTCACCCTGACAAAAAAAGCTATTACAAAAAGAAAGTTAATTTTAGACATGCAGTTCCCTTCTCCACCAGTAGGGGGTCAAAAGAAGGTTGTGAAAGTGGGCCCCTGTCCGCTTCTATTGAATGACACTGGTTTGATGTCTCTATCTCCCTGACGAAAAAAGTTATTACAAAAAGAAAGTCAATTTTAGAAATGTAGTTCCTTTTTCCACCAGTTGGGGGTCAAAAGAAGGTTGTGAAAGATGGCCCCTGTCCCCCTCAACTGAATGACACTGGTTTCATGTGTCAGTCACCCTGACGAAAAAAGCTTTTACAAAAATAAAGTTAATTTTAGACATGCAGTTCCCTTTTCCACCAGTAGGGGGTCTAAAGAGAGGTTGTGAAAGTGGGCCCCTGTCCGCTTCTATTGAATGACACTGGTTTGATGTCTCTATCTCCCTGACGAAAAAAGTTATTACAAAAAGAAAGTCAATTTTAGAAATGTAGTTCCTTTTTCCACCAGTTGGGGGTCAAAAGAAGGTTGTGAAAGATTGCCCCTGCCCCCCTCAACTGAATGACACTGGTTTCATGTGTCAGTCACCCTGACAAAAAAAGCTTTTACAAAAAGAAAGTTAATTTTAGACATGCAGTTCCCTTTTCCACCAGTAGGGGGTCAAAGAGAGGTTGTGAAAGATGGCTCCTGTCCCCTTATATTGAATGACACTGGTTTGATGTCTCTATCTCCCAGACGAAAAAAGCTATTACAAAAATAAAGTTAATTTTAGACGTGCAGTTCCCTTTTCCACCAGTAGGGGGACAAAAGAAGGTTGTGAAAGTGGGCCCCTGTCCCCTTCTATTGAATGACACTGGTTTGATGTCTCTATCTCCCTGACGAAAAAAGTTATTACAAAAAGATTGTTAATTTTAGACATGCAGTTCCATTTTACACCAGTAGGGGGTCAAAAAAGGTTGTGAAAGATGGCCCCTGCCCCCCTCAACTGAATGACACTGGTTTCATGTGTCAGTCACCCTGACAAAAAAAGCTATTACAAAAAGAAAGTTAATTTTAGACATGCAGTTCCCTTCTCCACCAGTAGGGGGTCAAAAGAAGGTTGTGAAAGTGGGCCCCTGTCCGCTTCTATTGAATGACACTGGTTTGATGTCTCTATCTCCCTGACGAAAAAAGTTATTACAAAAAGAAAGTCAATTTTAGAAATGTAGTTCCTTTTTCCACCAGTTGGGGGTCAAAAGAAGGTTGTGAAAGATGGCCCCTGTCCCCCTCAACTGAATGACACTGGTTTCATGTGTCAGTCACCCTGACGAAAAAAGCTTTTACAAAAAGAAAGTTAATTTTAGACATGCAGTTCCCTTTTCCACCAGTAGGGGGTCTAAAGAGAGGTTGTGAAAGTGGGCCCCTGTCCCCTTCTATTGAATGACACTGGTTTGATGCCTCTATCTCCCTGACGAAAAAAGTTATTACAAAAAGATAGTTAATTTTAGACATGCAGTTCCATTTTCCACCAGTAGGGGGTCAAAAAAGGTTGTGAAAGATGGCCCCTGCCCCCCTCAACTGAATGACACTGGTTTCATGTGTCAGTCACCCTGACAAAAAAAGCTATTACAAAAATAAAGTTAATTTTAGACGTGCAGTACCCTTTTCCACCAGTAGGGGGTCAAAGAGAGGTTGTGAAAGATGGCCCCTGTCCCCTTCTATTGAATGACACTGGTTTGATGCCTCTATCTCCCTGACGAAAAAAGTTATTACAAAAAGATAGTTAATTTTAGACATGCAGTTCCCTTTTCCACCAGTAGGGGGTCAAAAACGGTTGTGAAAGATGGCCCCTGTCCTCCTCAACTGAATGACCCTGGTTTGATGTCTCTATCTCCCTGTCGAAAAAAGTTATTACAAAAATAAAGTTAATTTTAGACGTGCAGTTCCCTTTTCCAACAGTAGGGGGTCTAAAGAGAGGTTGTGAAAGATGGCCCCTGTCACCTTCTATTGAATGACACTGGTTTGATGTCTCTATCTCCCTGACGAAAAAAGTTATTACAAAAAGAAAGTCAATTTTAGAAATGCAGTTCCTTTTTCCACCAGTAGGGGGTCAAAAAAGGTTGTGAAAGATGGCCCCTGCCCCCCTCAACTGAATGACACTGGTTTCATGTGTCAGTCACCCTGACAAAAAAAGCTATTACAAAAAGAAAGTTAATTTTAGACATGCAGCTCCCTTCTCCACCAGTAGGGGGTCAAAAGAAGGTTGTGAAAGTGGGCCCCTGTCCGCTTCTATTGAATGACACTGGTTTGATGTCTCTATCTCCCTGACGAAAAAAGTTATTACAAAAAGAAAGTCAATTTTAGAAATGCAGTTCCTTTTTCCACCAGTTGGGGGTCAAAAAAGGTTGTGAAAGATGGCCCCTGTCCTCCTCAACTGAATGACACTGGTTTCATGTGTCAGTCACCCTGACAAAAAAAGCTTTTACAAAAAGAAAGTTAATTTTAGACATGCAGTTCCCTTTTCCAACAGTAGGGGGTCTAAAGAGAGGTTGTGAAAGATGGCCCCTGTCCCCTTCTATTGAATGACACTGGTTTGATGTGTCTATCTCCCTGACGAAAAAAGTTATTACAAAAATAAAGTTAATTTTAGACGTGCAGTTCCCTTTTCCACCAGTAGGGGGTCAAAAGAAGGTTGTGAAAGTGGGCCCCTGTCCCCTTCTATTGAATGACACTGGTTTGATGTCTCTATCTCCCTGGCGAAAAAAGTTATTACAAAAAGATTGTTAATTTTAGACATGCAGTTCCTTTTTCCACCAGTAGGGGGTCAAAAAAGGTTGTGAAAGATGGCCCCTGCCCCCCTCAACTGAATGACACTGGTTTCATGTGTCAGTCACCCTGACAAAAAAAGCTATTACAAAAAGAAAGTTAATTTTAGACATGCAGTTCCCTTCTCCACCAGTAGGGGGTCAAAAGAAGGTTGTGAAAGTGGGCCCCTGTCCTCCTCAACTGAATGACACTGGTTTGATGTCTCTATCTCCCTGTCGAAAAAAGTTATTACAAAAAGAAAGTTAATTTTAGACATGCAGTTCCCTTTTCCACCAGTAGGGGGTCAAAAACGGTTGTGAAAGATGGCCCCTGTCCTCCTCAACTGAATGACACTGGTTTGATGTCTCTATCTCCCTGTCGAAAAAAGTTATTACAAAAAGAAAGTTAATTTTAGACATGCAGTTCCCTTTTCCACCAGTAGGGGGTCAAAAACGGTTGTGAAAGATGGCCCCTGTCCTCCTCAACTGAATGACACTGGTTTGATGTCTCTATCTCCCTGTCGAAAAAAGTTATTACAAAAAGAAAGTTAATTTTAGACATGCAGTTCCCTTTTCCACCAGTAGGGGGTCAAAAACGGTTGTGAAAGATGGCCCCTGCCCCCCTCAACTGAATGACACTGGTTTGATGTCTCTATCTCCCTGTCGAAAAAAGTTATTACAAAAAGAAAGTTAATTTTAGACATGCAGTTCCCTTTTCCACCATTAGGGGGTCAAAAACGGTTGTGAAAGATGGCCCCTGTCCTCCTCAACTGAATGACACTGGTTTCAAGTCTATATGCCACCACCCATCAAGTTAGCAAAAACGAAGAAAACGTGCACTTTTCCCACGGTCCCTAACCTACCGCTCTACCAAGAGCGAGCCTTCCCCGCGTACCTCACATTGGGACGTCTTTTGCGGACCAGAGCTCATTAGATCCAGCGCAAATAATGAAACCTAAGCTTGTGAAACATTATTAGCTTTGCCCTCTTAGCGGCAATACTGTTTAGATAATTTAGGGGCAAGCCGTTTTGGAGTTATTGCCATTTATCGCCGAATGTGCGACGAATATCAAAAACAAAACTAACTTAACCCCGCTATCGTGAGGCTGTCCATAACTTGGGTCTAGCACGAGTGTAACCGAACTTAAACATTTATTCTATTACATAAATATTTTGAAACACATTAATAAATTAAAACTATTAATAAAATAATTATGAAATTTATAAAATAAGTATATGCCAACACTTTTATATGACCTAATAAATAAATATAGACTGTAGGCATTGAAATAAATGATTGTGATTTTTTTAATTATTATTTTGTTAACCCCTTAACGCCTGAATTTATATAGCTGTATATAAAAAAATGTTTTATGTGTGTTTTTGCCTTCTAGTAGATAGTAAATAATGTTGAGATTATCAATTTCACTTTTGCACAACAAATAAATAGAAATTTTGGTATGTTGCAAATTTGCGACAACGGTCAATTTGGGGTTAATTTGGTATGTTGCAAATTTGCAACAGCAGGCATAATGGTCAATAATAAGATAACAAAAACACAGTAAAATAACAGTGAAAAAACAATGTTTTATTTATTCACCTTTTTTTTTTACTTATTTATTTATATAAATCTGCAACAGCAGGTATTCAATAAGAAGAATTATGACCACTTTCATGTCACCAACACAATATACACAAACGTTACTGTTAGTATAGGAAACATTGCATTAATTTGAATTGTAGATTGATTTGAATTGTAAATTAATTTTTCAAATGTATGTTGCTGAACCTGAACACACGCATTCACGCACACGTGGACACACATGCATACATACACACACACTCACTCATGCACGCACACACACACACGCATACATACAAACACACACATGCATACATACATACATACACACATACACGCACGCACGCACGCACGCACACACAAACACGCACGCACGCATTCACGCACACGTGGACACACATGCATACATACATACACACACACACTCACGCACACACACACACACATGCATACATACAAACACACACATGCACGCATTCACGCACACGTGGACACACATGCATACATACATACACACACTCAGGCATGCACGCACGCGGCTTTGGAACATATTCCTCATCGCTGTCTGCACTATCACTGAGACAACTATCCTCACTTTCCTGGAGCCCTGACGCGAGTTTGCACTTTTACGCGCTTGTCGTAAAACATGGAAGGTTTCATTCGGATCTGCATAAAAATAAATAGCTTTTGTATTCATATCCCAGCATGGTGTATCCCAGCATGGTGTCTGTATACAGACTATTAAAAATAACTAAGCAAAATACAAAGGATTACCTAGATAAACTGTCACGAAAGGCATTTTTTTTATATTTCTATATAGCGCTGGTTAGCGGTCAGCATTAGGCTTATGGTCCACTGTCGCTAATATGCTACAAAGCTAAATATTACAATAACTTAAAGAGCACCTATCATGGCATTTAAAATGTTCCAAATATTGTTTTAGAAGTCCCCAACAACAGTTTTGCATGCATGCAATGACAAAAAAGACTTTAGTTTTCTTATAATATGCATTTATTTTTACCTGTTTTGACAGCGATTCTCAAATGATTCCTTTAGTGATTCACTTTTCAAAACCCCGCCTTTACGTGACGCTAATCTGCGGTGATTGGTCCGATGACCCAGTCAGTTGTGATTGGTATAGTCTGTGCAGATATTTTCGGTAAAGGAACGCCCATCAAAGTCTTATAGTGACAGTAATTTGTTAATATGTGTCAGGAGTTATGAATATGAAAACCACGTCTGTACCGTTTGATTGTAATATGAGCCTCAGCTGATCTCATTCATAAAAAAACTCCTCTATTCTCCTCACGAAGACTCGCGACAAATCAACATCCCTCAGGGCTTTTAGTTCAAAAGTGTGCAGATGAGGAGACGTATTGATAGATTCTCATATGTCTGTGTCAAATTTCTAAACAGAGGAGTATTTTTTATTCAATACTTCCTCAAAATGCGCAGATAAAGCCTAATCATGAGCGATTGAGTCTCTTATGTGTTGTTTTCAATTCATACTGGCAGCCGGAGGGCGCTCTGTGCACATGTAGTCCATATATGTCACAGACAGACGAAGAAGAACCATGTGCCATAATAGAAGTCCATAATAAAAGCTTCCTGAGATCGCGAAACATACATTTGACGA
>CM042247.1:3356150-3433650 GCA_023566225.1 Romanogobio albipinnatus | reverse complement strand
GGTCCTGTGTTGGTCTTCTCTGGTCCACCATCTGATCTGGATACGGCCCGGATCTGGCTGACTGCAGTAAACCTCGGGATAAAACAGAGAGACTATCATTAGCGTAGATGCCATTCTTCTGATGATGTAACGAGTACATCAGGTGTTATGGGAAGTGTTCCCGGTTCCGGCTGACCTAGTTAATGCAGCCTAACAATAATTTCAAAGAAAAAGTGTTTTATGTGTATGCCACAGTAAAGAGATGTGTTTTTAGTCTAGATTTAAACTGACAGAGTGTGTCTGCTTCCCGAACAGTGCTAGGAAGACTGTTCCAGAGTTTAGGAGCTAAATAGGAAAAGGATCGACCGCCTGCAGTTGATTTGGATATTCTCGGTATGATCAACTGGCCAGAATTTAGAGACCGCAGTAGACGTGATGGAGTATAATATGTTAAGAGCTCGCTCAAGTATTGGGGAGCTGAACCATTTAGTGCTTTGTAAGTAATAAGCAAGATTTTAAAATGTATGCAATGTTTAATAGGGAGCCAGTGCAGTGTTGACAGAACTGGGCTAATATGGTCATACTTCCTGGTTCTAGTAAGAACTGGAGCTGCTGCGTTTTGGACCAGCTGGAGTTTAAAGTAAAGAGTGTTAAATGTTGATCGTATCACTTTACTGAGGAGCAGCTCATGTGTTCAATCATTTACAGATCAATCACTCAATCACCTCAACTCAAGAAAGAGAGACTGAACACTTGAACACAGAAAAATATTATTTCTTACACTTCATTTAAACAGATGTGATATTACAATTAATGAATGGTAATCATCTATGGACATTTATATTCAATATGCAGACAATCTCAGACGCTTTCATGCTAAATGGAAATACTCGAGTGAATTAGTGACATTCACAGATGAGGATATAACCTGTAAATGAACGTTTTGAGCTGAGGACGCATCTGTCAAAGCGCATGACAGGGTGTGTTAAACGCTAATGCATTAGCTTGAAGCTTAACATCAAGATTTCTCATGTTTTGGGCGCTTGGATCATGTCCCTTTCCCGCAGCAGCTCACTCTGTTTCCACTGCACTATTTTAGATGCATTTTGTCCAGAGAAATGTGTTATTGAGTGCTGTACTGCGACTGCTGGAAGTTTCCCCTTCACAGAGGGCAGACCCGACTAATCGATCATGAGAATCCCTGTCAATGATTTTCATTATGGATTTTATCGATTAGTTGTTGCTACTTATAACGTTCATCTGGGAATCCGTTTTCTGTCCCTGGCCTTTACAGAAATATTACTCTTACAATTATTATTGATGATCAGAGCATGTGAGCAGAGAGCGTCATTTAACCCCAGCACACACACACACACACACATTACAGCACAGTAGAGCCACACACACACACACACACACACACACACACACACACACCATATTGCAGCACAGTAGAGCCACACACACACACACACACACCATATTGCAGCACAGTAGAGCCACACACACACACACACACACACACACACACACACACACACACACACACACACACACACACACACACACACACACACACACACACACACACACACACACACACACACACACACACACACACACCATATTGCAGCACAGTAGAGCCACACACACACACACACACACACACACACACCATATTGCAGCACAGTACACACACACCATATTGCAGCACAGTAGAGCTACACACACACACACACACACACACACACACCATATTACAACACAGTAGAGCTACACACACACACACACACACACACACACACACAAATATATATATTTTACAGCACAGTAGAGCTACAAACACACACACACCATATTACAGCACAGTCGAGCCACACACACACACACACACACACACACACACCATATTACAACACAGTAGAGCTACACACACACACACACACACACACACACACACAAATATATATATATTTTACAGCACAGTAGAGCTACAAACACACACACACACACACACACCATATTACAGCACAGTAGAGCCACACACACACACACACACACACATATATATATATATATTTTACAGCACAGTAGAGCTACAAACACACACACACACACACACACACACACTACAGCACAGTAGAGCTACACACACGCACACATTACAGCACAGTAGGGCTACACACACACACACACACACACACACACACCCCATATTACAGCACAGTAGAGCCACACACACACACACACACCACCACATTACAGCACAGTAGAGCTACAAACACACATACACACACCATATTACAGCACAGTAGAGCCACACACACACACACACACACACACACACCATATTACAGCACAGTAGGGCTACACACACACACACACACCCCATATTACAGCACAGTAGAGCTACACACACACACACACACTCGCACACACTCACTCACTCACACACACACACACACACACACTATTACAGGACAGTAGAGCTATACACACACACACACACACACACACACAGAGCGGAGAACACAGCACACACACTAATGTATTAACATTTATATTAAATTAAACAGTCAAATATAAATCTTTACACACATAACTCATATCTGTTATTAAAGCATTAAAGGAGCTGTATGTAGGACTGTGGCCAAAACTGGTACTGCAATCACTTTCAAGTTACTGTAGTGCGGTGTATCCCTCTCCCCCTCCCCCCTGACTCGAGGTTGCCAGATAGGCTGCAGGATCCAGCGGGAACGTAGGCTGCTACACGGAGCTACGCTCGTATGTGACAGTACATTCCCACATGAAAAATACTATAGTGTATTATATTAAAATTACAGCAAAATTAATCTAGTAAATACTATAGTGTTTTTGAACCCTACTGTAGTAAAGATGCTACAGTATATTGTAGTAACGTTATATTATAGTATATACTACACTTTGTTAATTTACTGTAGTATATTTACTATAGGACGGTTCAAAAACACTATAGTATTTACTAGAGTAATTTTACTATAATATACTATAGTATTTTTTTCATGTGGGTTGTTAGAACAGTAAGTTAGCTGTTAGTCTAACTTGTAACGGTAGAAGCACAAGCCTAAGTCACTATGTGTAACAGATTTCAGGTTTTTGTCATAAGTAGGCTAACAAATAACAAACATTGCCACAGCAAGTATAACGCGGGACAAATTACGCCATGTCAGCGTTCAATATCAACAATGGCTATCACATGGTTGATTTCAGTCCCATTAGAAACGATTGAGAGTAACTAAATAACATTTGCAATGGTCATACAGGTCAACTTGCAGCATGTTTTATCCACTATATATACGAAGAAAGAATGAGGAATAATTTTTACCGAGGTAACGTTAGGCTACTGTCTCAAATACGTTTTCACATTGCCATAATAGGCGTGCTAATGTTGTTTTCATCAGCGTCTCAGCATAATGACAGAGAAACGGGCTCTGATAATGCATTACTAATGTTAGCAATGACGACTCGCCATTTTTATTTACCAAACAGTTCCTTAACGTTACCTTTTCAATTCAATGACCCTGACCCACCTCCTCCATCTGCGCTAACCTAACGTTACTTTGCATGAACATGCACAACTTTGTTCGACTGTCGTGAATATTTGAAATGTCCATTTACATTAAGTACAAGTTAGCCAAACATAGATGAACCTTAACGTTACCTGTCCAGGAGAAAATTAGCAACGTTGGCGTCAGTCTTCAAATTCTTCTCCGTTTTCAGCCGTCTCCATCTTTCAAAGGCATCTCTTATACAAATCCTTGTTTTATCTCGGACACTGTCACGACGTTTTTCTGATTCATATCGAGGTCGTTTAGGTTTCGTAAAGTTAGACATTGTTTATCCAAAAAGTTTGTAGCTGCAGCTGTGGTAACTAGCAGAGCTGGCAACCCGAATGCAGAAACACTACTGACTTCGTGATTGGTAGATGGGTGGAGGGCGGCGCTTCAGGCATGACACAACATGTCAACATCAACATCAGTTGAGGGCTGCAACTTCAATTTTAAAATGACAATATCTTGGCCGGACAACTGTTGTCAGTGATATAAGTATTTGAAATTAACATGATTTCTTAATGTCTATTGACATATTAGGGCCATTTTATGATTAATTGAAATACATTTCTTACATACAGTTCCTTTAATTTCTGGTGTTTCAGTGAGAATTGTTATAATGTTTTAGCAGTGATGATTGTTCTCAGTGTGACTTACACAGCTGATCTAGTTGCTGTAACCAAAGGCAGCAGCTTCTGAAGAACTTCATCTGCTGTGTTTACTGAGTCACTGTTTGAACATAAAACATAAGTTAATTATTAATCATAATAATAATATCAGAAGTAAATAATAGATTAAATACTCAAATATAGTTTTAATTAAACTGGTTTATAACGGACACAGATCTGTTGTTTCTTTCTCTGGTCAGTGTTTGTGTGTCCGGTCTATTAGTCTGCATTTACACACAACACTCAGTGCACAGATCTATGATGACATCAGATTTACTGTCCCGTCCGTTGCTATGGTGATCACGGTGTCAATCATCACAATCTCAGGAGTGACTCAGATCAATAGTTTAGCGGACTCACTCCCATAATCAGACATCCCAGCTCTCCGGGAAGTTCCAGGAGTCTCCCTCATATTGATATTGGGAGCGTCTCAAACGGACGGCTGCATCCTAGTGAGGGCGTGTCTTTCCTAGTCCAGTCCTTCTGAGGCTTGTAGACTCCAGTCCTCCTCAGCATTAAACACTAGGAGACGCTCTAGTAAGTGCTCATGGCTACGCCACACGTGTTCCCGCCCCCACGGTCACGCCACCAAAATACTGTTCAAACTTCACTTTGGAGAAATACTTTGTATTAAAGATCTTTATATTAACTGGCTCTTCTATGAATGAATGCAGTGAATGCCAGCCGTCTGTGTCTCCAGTGGCTCACATTATTGGCAGTTTAGTGTTGAGGGATTCATTTACACCAAAACTAAAGATAACGTGTGCCTTCATCTCTGAAAACATTATTTGTGTCTCACATTTCATAATGAGCTCAGATCAGCTCAGCTCGTTCTCCAGCAGGTCTTTATCATGAATGTGAATGTGTGCAAAGGATTGTGGGTGATTGAGCTGAATTAAAGATGTGAAACGAAGGCTGGCATCAAAGGATCCTTCAAACTGAGACGGCCTTCAGAGGCGCTTGATGACGTGGCCGTCGAGATATGCAGCCTTACTAGGACACAGCCTCCGTTTGAGAAACACCCGCAAATTATGTTCAATATCCCAGAAATCAATCTGTGCCCCGTGATTTAAACACCTCTGACCTCTGTGTGTCTCTGTTCATAATGTTTTAGACTGAATGATTGAAGTGTTACTTACTCATCATATCTGTATCCAATTAATCTGCTCAGGTCAAACTCCTGCATCGTCTGCTCTGAGGACAACAACACAAAAACTAAAGCTGACCACTGAGATGAGGAGAGTTTCACAGCACGTAATCCTCCAGAGCTCATATGAGGTTGAGCTTCGTTCACTAGTGAAAGATCACCCAGTTCATTCAGACAGTGATACAGATTGATGTATTTATCTGGAGAGGGATTCTCACTGATCTTTTCTTTAATATAGCCGACTGTTTTCTTATTGTTGTCAGAGCTGTTTCCTGTCTGTGTCTTTAGTTCTTGTAAGAGACTCTGATTAGACTTCACTGACAGACCCAGAAGGAAACGAAGGAAAAGGTCCAGATGCCCATTTTTACTGTCTAAAGCCTCATCCACAGCTCTCTGATGGAGATCAGACAGTGAAGCTGTGTCTCCATTAGTTGGTTTGGTAATCTGGCCAAACACATTGATGTTCTTGTTTATAAAGGAGAGATGCACATATAGAGCCGCTAGATGTTCCTGAATGCTCAGATGAACAAAGCAGAAGACTTTCCCCTGATACAAGCCCAACTCCTCTCTGAAGATCTGAGTGCACAATCCTGAGTACACTGATGCTTCTGTCACATCAATGCCACACTCTCTCAGGTCTTCCTCATAGAAGATCAGGTTTCCTTTCACAAGCTGCTGATACGCCAGTTTCCCCAGTTTGACAATCATGTCTTCATCTCTCACTCTCTTCTCATAGTCCTTCTCATGTTTGATGTTGGTCTGGAGGATCAGGAAGTGTGTGTACATTTGAGTGAGAGTCTTGGGAATCTCTCCAGTCTCTGCTCCACTCAACATCTCCAGAACAGTGGCTGAGATCCAGCAGAAAACTGGGATGTGACACATAATAAAGAGGCTCCTTGATGACTTCAGGTGTGAGATGATCCCGTGGGCCAGACTCTGATCACTGATTCTCTTCCTGAAGTATTCCTCCTTCTGTGGGTCACTGAAGCCTCGTACCTCTGTCACTCGATGGACACACTCAGAGGGGACGAGATCAGCTGCTGCGGGTCTGGAGGTGATCCAGATGAGAGCAGAGGGAAGCAGATTCCCCGCAATGAGGTTCGTCAGCAGCTCGTCCACTGAGGCTGATTCAGTCACATCACACAACCTCACATCGCTCTGAAAATCCAGAGACAGACGACACTCATCCAGACCATCAAAGATGAAGGACACTTTATACTGATCACTGGATATTTCCATTTCTTTGGTTTCAGGGAAAAAGACATGAAGAAGATCTGAAAGACTGAGTGTCTTGTCCTTCATCAAGTTGAGCTCTCTGAAAGGAAGTGGAAATATGAGCTGGACGTCCTGATTCTGTTTCCCTTCAGCCCAGTCCAGGATGAACTTCTGCACAGAGACTGTTTTTCCAATGCCAGCGACTCCCTTTGTCAGCACAGTTCTGATGGGTTTGTCTTGTCCAGGTAAAGGTCTAAAGATGCTACTGCATTTGATCGGTGTGTCCTCTGTTTCTGCTCTCCTGGACTGTGTCTCAATCTGTCTCACCTCATGCTCATTATTGATCTCTCCACTTTCACTCTCTGTGATGTAGAGCTCTGTGTAGATCTCATTCAGGAGTGTTGGGTTTCCCTGCTTTGATATTCCCTCACACACACACTCAAACTTCTTCCTCAGATTTGATCTCAATGTGTCGAGGACTTCAGCAGGTTTAGAGTCACGGCTGTAAGATTAAAATACCACATTATTACACAAGTTAGAGAAGTAAATAGCCATAGATCACACAATGGATGATTTGTTTGCTGTATTATGGGACACAGAACATCATACGGTTTCTGAAATGTTTCAATCATTAATCATGTGTTTGAGTGATGTGTGATGTCATTGCAGCTCCTAAAATTAAACAACAACAAAAAGTCCCACATTTTACCTGAAACCAGGACACATGCTTTCATTAAAGTCTTGTGGTTGAATCTCAGGCGTGAACACAGTTTTGTTTTTAACTGGTCTGGATTGAAGGTTTGACCTTAAATCAGAATGAAGAGGGTAAAGAATCAGACACACTGATATTGATGTAATTGTGTCATTAACTGAGTAACAGACCAACAGCTTTTACAGTGTGTGAATGTGTTAACAATACAATACATAGAGCTTTACACAAGAGCACAATGATCATCATTAATAGACTGAAACTTACAGGATCTGAACTCATTACACTGATGTATATTAATAACAACTTCATAAAAATCAAATACTAGAAGCATAACTGTTATAGAGATGATATACCTGAGATCAGGCCGTTTGTCTCCACTCTTAAACTTTATTGGCTCACCCATAGAGCAGTCACTCTTCATAGACACACAGCTGGACTCTGGGTTTGAGCTCTTCTGCTGGACTGAACTGGAACAGATTCAGTTTAATCCTTTAGATTACGATGATCATTCTTTATGAGAGGAACCAAAAAAATCTGTGTGTGTGTGTGTGTGTTGAAAGTACCTGCATCCTGGAGAGAAATCTCCATCTGTGGATCCTTGTGGATCAGCCATGATGAAGCTGCAGGAGAATCTGATGAGTTTGATCTCCTCCACTGACTCTGAATGAACAAACATCACACACTAAATTAAATGATTACATTAAACATCCTTCATAATTTATCTGAACACATCTGGAGTGTGTGAGGAAAGGATCACGTGACTGAACTCAAGCTCAGTATAGGGCCTATTCTCACACACACAGCCAAACACTGATTGAACATGTTCGGTCGGGCCAGGGCCGTTCACAGGGGGGGTGACCCGTTGGCTAGACGCTATTATTATTTATTAAATAATTATTTTTAAAGGATTTTTGCATGGATGCTGCTTTTTAAATATATGTAGGCTATATTTTAATATCTCACATACCCCCATTTGAGAACCACTGGGCTAGAGCCACTGCCCCTCTGCCCTCATCGCTTGAGGTGCTCCTCTTGCCCCCATCCCTCCCTCATCTCCAGAGGATTCCCATAAAAGAGTTTTGTTCCGCTAAAATCCACTAATCCACTCCGTGTTTTCTCGCTCGCTCCGCAGCATCGCTCACAGTCTGTGGCTGGGCCCGCTCTCTGTGGAGGCGACACAATGCCGTCCCATTAACAGGTCGGGTTGTGCCGATGGACGATGGCTGACCGACATCACAGTGGAGAGCCACCATCCCCACAGCTCATCGCAATGTTTTACTGTAAACATCTGCTGAGTCCCAATTCCCATACTATTCGTCCTAAATAGTATTAAAATAGAATTAGTATGTCCCAAATCGTAGTAAAAGAGTATTCCAAAGATACCCGGATGATGGTCTCTGCATTAAAGACCCACGAATGGCAGATCAACGTGTGTCTACATTTCTCTCCGATACGGTTAGGACATTAACCTGAATGTGGAGGATTTCAACTGTGATGATGATTGACAGGGCAGTTTAAACAGTGATGGGACGCACGTAACTAAGCAACAGAGTCTGTTAAAGATGACGAAGTATTATATCCCAAAGCTTGCATACTCTTCTGCTACACACTCAAAAGTATGTACGTTTTCTTCACAAAAAGAGTGTATACTTTTAGGTCGTAGTATAAGTAGGCGAATTGGGATGCAGCAGATTTAGGGGACATCGCCCAACTCTAAAAACTGTTTTTTCCCCCTCACATGCAAACTATTGGAAAGCCCAGATGAGTCATTAGTTGTGTTAGTAAAATAACAAAATTATAGTTTTTAAATAAAAAATAATATTTATGTAAAGAGGTATAGTAAAATTAACAGGTAGATTACAAACTACAATCCACATTTTAGTTGGTAATGTTTTTGCTCCTGGTCTTCTAGTGCTAGCAACTTATAAAATATCCATGTTTATGGAAGATAATTCATTGTCTAATCAAACTATTGATATAATATCTAATATAAAATAACACAATTTGCTGTTTGCAAAGCCTACTATTTTCTGTTTCTATTTGAATGATATCCCATAATAATTTAACAAAGCTTTAGTTCAGTAGTAACAATAATTATGATTATAACATTTTATTATATTTTATGATTACTATATTTTTAAATCTAATGGTTTCATTATAAATATGATGATTATCTGTAAGGTGGACACCCAACTTAATATATGATATTTCCCATCTGAATATAATCATGTCATGTTAACAAAAGTCAGCCGCTGTTTATTATCATGTTAATTATTGTGCCTTTTACCCCAAAAACTATACATTACATAATCTTCCTTTATTGAAAAAAACTGTTGCTTTATTTACTTTGAACAAAACTAAAAAATCATTAACTTTAATCTAATCGTCTCAAAATATATTCAATAATTTTAGCGATTCTCTTTCGCTACAACATCTCAAAAAAACATTAAATATTAGATCAAATTAGCGCAGAATCAACTTTTTGGAAGCATAATTACAACAACATAAATTTAATTAGCACTAAAGCCTAACAACTGTATTTGCAATATGATTGTAAAGGTTTGTTAGTCAATCTGTACATTAAGATGATCCTCAAGCCCCTATAGCGGCTGGTTTGGCCCCTGCCCAATGATCCTCAAGCCCCTATAGCGGCTGGTTTGGCCCCTGCCCAATGATCCTCAAGCCCCTATAGCGGCTGGTTTGGCCCCTGCCCAATGATCCTCAAGCCCCTATAGCGGCTGGTTTGGCCCCTGCCCAATGATCCTCAAGCCCCTATAGCGGCTGGTTTGGCCCCTGCCCAATGATCCTCAAGCCCCTATAGCGGCTGGTTTGGCCCCTGCCCAATGATCCTCAAGCCCCTATAGTGGCTGGTTTGGCCCCTGCCCAATGATCCTCAAGCCCCTATAGCGGCTGGTTTGGCCCCTGCCCAATGATCCTCAAGCCCCTATAGCGGCTGGTTTGGCCCCTGCCCAATGATCCTCAAGCCCCTATAGCGGCTGGTTTGGCCCCTGCCCAATGATCCTCAAGCCCCTATAGCGGCTGGTTTGGCCCCTGCCCAATGATCCTCAAGCCCCTATAGCGGCTGGTTTGGCCCCTGCCCAATGATCCGCAAGCCCCTATAGCGGCTGGTTTGGCCCCTGCCCAATGATCCTCAAGCCCCTATAGCGGCTGGTTTGGCCCCTGCCCAATGATCCTCAAGCCCCTATAGCGGCTGGTTTGGCCCCTGCCCAATGATCCTCAAGCCCCTATAGCGGCTGGTTTGGCCCCTGCCCAATGATCCTCAAGCCCCTATAGCGGCTGGTTTGGCCCCTGCCCAATGACCCTCAAGCCCCTATAGCGGCTGGTTTGGCCCCTGCCCAATGTCACCGCAGTCAAGCCAGCTGCATTTGTTTTTGTTATGCGCGTCTATCCGCGCACTTACTGTATGGGTGCTGGAAGAGGACAAAATGGGTTTAAACACTCTGTAATAAAGGCGTTTCATTTATACTTTTACATTTAACCCTAAAAAGAGCAAGACCAAAAAGAGACATCCCAAAAATTATTTTTATTGCTATTTTCCATCTTATTAGGACACAAATAATTCCATTCTTATTTGTATTATTTTTAAATACATTTTTATTCTTTATTTTAATGTTTGTATATATGCTGTAGAGTAATTATTATACGTAATGTATTAATTGTAATTTTATTACATTTGTATTTCTGATTTTAATGTTTTTATATATATATATATATATATATATATATATATATATATATATATATATATATATATATATATATATATATATATATATATATATATATATATATCATACAACATTGATGTTAATTATTGTTAATATAATTGTTAACATATCAATTTATTTATATATTTGTTTATTTTTTATGTTCATGATATATGAAATATGATACTCAACAATCATATATATATTATAGGTTTGGTTATTCTGTCATTTGATATTTGTTCAAGGTGGCACTGTACAAATGTGAAGGCAAGCTCACCCCAAAAATCCCATATCCCATATCCCATATTCAAATACTCATACAAATCTTCCCTTTGTAGGTTTGCTCTTTCTGTAATTATATTACCATTTTAACCCTGACTATTACTGTATACTCACTGGCAATTTTACTGTATATTTTTGAGAGAAAAATAAAGGCAAAATCAAAAGTGCATTCTTACACCGTATTTATTAATTGAAAAAATCAAATAATTTGCACAATGTTGCATGGTTATAAAGTCTTGATTTCCTTTTTTTAAGAACCTAAATAAATAGGGATCTGGCTTTCACTCATAAAAAACACAAATAAAACGAGAGAAAAAATAAAATAAATCAAATGCAAGGTTAAAATACAGAAGTGACACGTTTAAATTAACTTCAAATAATTTAAAATACAAAAATAAAATAAAAATAATAAAGCTTTCTTCTTATTTCACTCGTTTTTTGTTCCACCACGTTGGGGTTTCATCAGTGGCATTTTAAACACTGCCAGACCTCATCATTTCCAATTACACTTCTTGGAATATCTACACATGTAGGATGATCCCACATTAGACATTTGGAGCACTGGACCATGAGCTCATTGTAATGTGCTGTTCTGCAAACACAGTAAACTGGTACTGCAGTTTTGGCCATGTTTGCCTCAGCTTCACTCTCTCGAATCTTCATGCCAAGTGTGAAGCTGTTTTTTGTTAATGAAAACAAACCCGAGCAACACCAACAGACGCAGATCCGACAAAACCCAACAAACGCGTGAAATGACCAACACAACACATCTGATGATAAACCTCTGAAGAACCACAGACATCACCAAACACTACAGAAACCCTTCATTAAAGATTTCATATCAAACAATCACTCAAAATGTCCTCCAGAGATTCATATTAATATGAGGAAGACACATGAACACTCACCTCGATCAAACTTTCACAAGATACAGCTTCTCAAATCCTCCAACATCATAAACACACACGGACATTCCTGCTTAAACTCTGATAAACGCTTCTATTAAACACTTTAAAGCTCTGTTTTCCGCGTCGTGTTCGTGTTTACCTGCTTAAAATGGCGGCAGTCGACAGGTGAACTCCAGCTTACTTTCACTTTGAATAAATTGTTAAATTAGTTTTTATCGTGTCGCTTTGTTTGTTTTTTGTCTTTTATTCATTATTTTTTCTTTCGTTCATATAGTTTTGTTCTTTTGTTTGTTCCTCATTTTGTTCACTCGTTTGTTCATTCTTGGTCTTTTTTCTGTTTTGTTATTTGACTATTGTCACATTTATTCTGCTCTTTTTCAGTTTGTTTTTATCTGTGTAGTTTATTATGTTTTATTGCCTAATCTTTGATTAATTTAATCATTTAAGCATGAATTATGATAACCTCAGTCAGATTTATTTCCTGTGTTTTATTGCTCTTAGGGCATGAAAAAGATTTTTTTTACACATTTTTCAAAGAGATTTTCAGATCCTCTAGAGTTTATGGTTTAAACTGAAGAGATGCTGTATTAAACATAATACCGTAATAACACAGCAATATTGTGTGTGTTTAAAAAATACAAGCAATAAAATCGTATAAATCATGTGAAAACTATCAAATATATATAAAAATATCGATTGATAGCCGCAGTTGTTGAGCTTTGTGTATGTTTGATATCAGAGCATGAGGACGTCTCTCACCGGTCAGCTGTGGAAACCCAACTCAGATGCTCGTCCAGTGCCAGAGTATGTCCACTTCCCCTCATTAGTGCTCATTCTGATTCTGCTCAAGATGGACACATCTCTAGCACAGCTCTCCTCTGAGCAGAGCCAGCGATCAGGTGTTTCAATCTCATCTGAAATGAGCAGTGTTGGGGAAACGCAGTACAAGTATCATTACGTCATCAGATGATGTTCATGCAAATGACATTCTAATAACACCAATACATTTATTTACAGTCAAAGTGATGCAGATGAGAAACATCAGTCACAGTAATAGTGTGAGTTCAACAGCTCTTGATGCGTGATGTCCACTATAGTGGACAGACCATTCATCAGAAGTTTCTCAGATCAACACTTGGCAAATGTAACTGTGATGTGACTCATTAGATATTGTTTGATGCTACAACATTTTTCCCTGCAAGAGTCTCCAAGGACAGAAGGAATGGACGGATATTCTGGAGCAGCTGGGCATTTCTGGCTGGCCATTGGTCATCTTGGTTTGGAGGGGAAATGGATGCGCAGCGGCTTTGCTCTTGGTGTAAATGTGTAGATGATGCCCGAGGGTCCACTGTAGAGCTGATGAGCAACTGCCATCAAAACCCATCAATGCAAGAACATGCTTTATGACCAGCCGTCCACTGGAGTGACCGCAATGATGAGAGGCTCATTGAGTTTCTCTCTCTCTTCAGTTTGCTCATTTATTCTTCCTGTCATTCGCTTCTCTTCATTATTTCTGTTTTGTTCTCTTTGGCTCGTTTTTGATTTGTTCATCCTCGCCTTCATTTGTTCAGTTTTGTCTCTCATTTCTCTTTCTGCAGAGTTCCTGATAATAAATCATAAAGAGGACTTTGTCTGATCACATCTGTATGATATGAAATAAGTTTGTCCTCATCCGATCATGTTTATAATCACATTTATTCATTTATCAGAGGATTTTTCCACATGTGGATCAATGCAATGTGACATAAAGCTGAAAGAATCAGAGAAATGAAAAGCATACTGTAAAAACACGGTCAACTCTTGAACACTTTTCATTTATTTCTCCTGCACTGAGAACTTTATTGCACTTTTAATTGAATTCCTGAAATGGTCAAAACTCCTGGAGAGGAAAGGACAGAAATGATTGCGACACATGAAATAATGAATAAATCCTGATGTTTTAAAGTCCTCTCTTCTGTTCTCTCTCATCACACTCTTTTAGTCTCGTTTAGCTCTGTTTGATTGTGTTTCTGTGCTATTATGAGTCTCTATTCACTGGAGGAGGAGATCACAGATGATTGTTTTCTGTCATATTTTGCAATGAAACAATCTGTAGTGCAGTAATAACATGTGTCTCTTTATTTCTATCTGCTCAGTTTCTTCTGTTTGTGCCATTCTGTGTCACAACACCATCACATGACCACACAGTGACCTCTAGCGGTGACCTCAGGTGACATCATCATCTGATCTCATCACATCCCCCTTTCTTTAAAGGAAATCTTCAACAGTGAGCGTAATGTTATTCTGTGATGTGTCTAAATGTGCATTCAGTGTAACATCTGAACTCAACTGTTCAACTCAAACACATGCACTTTCTCATTGCTCTGACTTTAAGCGATGTCTCACACATTGAGTCTCTCAGGATCACTTCAGGAGAATCTCATCCTCAACTCTTACATCCCATATTTTGGAGAGGATCCTGTCGGCCTTCCATTATTCATGTTATCAATGTCAACTTGCGATCCAGTGTGTGTTTTGGTTTCCTCTTTGCTTTGGCTTTGCGTCTACCACAGGAACCGCACACACAGCATGTTCACATGTGTCTCCACATCTGCTTCTGTTGTGCTCGCTCTACTTCTTGTGCTGCTCGTGAGAGGGCGTCTGCAGCACTAAGGCCCAATCCCAGCTCTACTTTATACCCCTTGGCCTAAAATAGACTGGTGGAGCCGCTTCTCCATCGGGCCTGTTCTCTTTGTTTATTAACCGCTCAGAGCCGATCCGAGCCGGCCGGTGCGGGGATGCTTTAGTTTTCTACTGTGGCGCTGCGATAACCAAATGTAATACAAACGAGTCAGTTGTTGCCTTGGTAACGCAAGAGTTTACAATAGTTTAAATAGCGACAGTGTTATGAAGGATGACCAGATATTAAAGTTCGTCGAGAGTTGGCTTGAGAAAGCCGGACCAGAAAGTTTGCAAAAGTTTTAAAAGCTTAAAGTTTGAAGATTTTCAGTTTGACGTGTTTGAAGTCAATACAGTCTATCAGAAATGTGATTGTTTGGGTACTCAGGTGGTTGCCAGGGTACCCAGGGTGGTTGCTAAGGTCTTGCTACGTGCTTGCTAGAGTACTCATGTGGTTGCTATGCGCTTGCTATACGGTTACTAAGGAGTTGCAGTTGCTAAGGTACTTGGGGTGGTTGCTAGGGTGTTTCTATGTGGTTGCTAGGGTACTTGGGGTGGTTGCTAGGGTCTTGCTATGCAGTTGCTAGGGTACTTGGGGTGGTTGCTAAGGTGTTGCTATGCAGTTACTAAGGTATTCTGGGTGGTTGCTAGGGTACTCTGGGTGGTTGCTATGCAGTTGCTAAGGTACTTGGGGTGATTGCTAGGGTGTTGCTATTCGATTGCTAGGTTACTCTGAGTGGTTGCTAGGGCCTTGCTATATGGTTACAAAGGTATTCTGGGTGGTTGCTAGGGTAATCTGGGTGGTTGCTATGCAGTTGCTAAGGTACTTGGGGTGGTTGCTAGGGTGTTTCTATGTGGTTGCTAGGGTACTTGGGCTGGTTGCTAGGGTCTTGCTATGCAGTTTCTGGGGTACTTGGGGTGGTTGCTAAGGTGTTGCTATGCGGTTACTAAGGTATTCTGGGTGGTTGCTAGGCTACTCTGGGTGGTTGCTATGCAGTTGCTAAGGTACTTGGGGTGGTTGCTAGCGTGTTGCTATGTGGTTGCTAGGGTACTCAGGTGGTTGCTAGGGTGGTTGATATGCAGTTGCTAGGGTACTTGGGATGGTTGCTAGGGTGTTGCTATGCGGTTGCTAGGGTACTCAGGTGGATGCTAGTGTACTTGGGGTGGTAACTAAGGTCTTGCTACGTGGTTCAAACTTCTACTAACTTCTTTCCCTTACCCCTACCAATCCAGCCAGAAGAGAATCGCGACACCTTCACATGAACGCGCAAAACGAAGGAGAAGAAATGGATATCAGTCATTTATTGCCTAAACAAGCCCAATCCCAGATTGTATGACAGTAAAATGACATGCATATGAGGAACATGGACATGATTTACGCATTTCCCCTTTTCCTTGTTTTGCTGTCTGTCAATAAATAAATCAAATCCAATCTGACTATGATTGTGTGTCAGCGTTTGTAATGCTCTTAAACGTTGATTTGTCAAGATTGTTTATAATGGCTCTTATAAGTTCTTCTGCACGTCTATCGATTCAGACTCGTGTAATATTTGATACTGAAATATTCATACGGTCAGTTCCTCTTTGTCTGCACACAGATCATTGACTTTCTTTCCTGTTTTAACGCTCAGGCTCATTCTCAGAGTTTCACTTTAGATATATCTTACAGCTCATATTGGTTTTAATTTGCAGCTGCAAAATTTGCTCCGGTCTGTCATGTTTGAGTAATACATGATCATTTCTTCAGTTTATTAGATCATCTTCACTGATGCTGATGTTTTTCTTGCAGTCTTTTAAGGCGAGTAATATTCCTTCACTTCACTGAAATGTGCTCTCCATAATAATTTATTAACCAAAACTTCCAACTTGAGGAAAATAGATTTTGTTTTATATATTAGCAATTTAATTTCATGTGAATTTCTAAATACATATCAAAGTTATATTTTACCAATTAATATCAATTGCAAGTGCCTATAAATAACAAGCCATTTACATGTTGATCTGCTTCAGTTTTTCTCCACTAGTTCTTGCATTTTGCCTTCAACACTACAAGGAGAGATATTTACAAAGTTTACATTCAAGAAATATTTAATTAGTTGTAATAAAACTAAGTAATATTTTACATACATTACACTTTTGGAAGTGTGTGTTCCTTGAAATATAAAAGGACCAAACATAAAACATCTGTTAATCAGTTGTCCCTGAATATTTTAAGAAAATAAGTTTGATATTGTTGACTTGAAAGTTCAGATTAGGTCAGAAATCTTAGCGATGAAATAAATGTCACAACTGTCTCCTAGAATGAGCTCTGAGAAGAGAGAGAGACACACAGGAGATATGAGCATGCTTGGAGAACCACGAGGCAGGCCCTGTCCAGATCTCCATCTCACCTGGACATTAATCCACCAGCTGAAGGACAATCACTTGATCTTCCACTTGAAGAACTATCACACACAGGTGCTGATGGAGCAGTGACATCAGCTGATATGGAGATGATTTGTGGAGAGGATTCATCTGAGCCGGAACATCATTTGCTCTCTGAAAATGTGGAAGAGCAGTCAAGAGCAGCAACATGGGAGGTTATTAACAGCTTGAGTGAATCCTTGACCTCTGACCTTGAAAACAATAAGGAGATGTCACTGGCAGAAGAACTGTCCACACGGGCCAGCGGATACCAGATAAAACACAATGCACTTGACAACCTGCTCAAACTGTTACAAAGGCACAGACACAATGAGTTACCCTCAACCGCCCGGACTCTTTTGCAGACTCCCCGGCAAACTGATGCACAGCAATTATCTGGAATGGGAAACCTTTACTTGCCACTAAAACAGAAATGACAAGAAACATTAGAAAATGAGCCACTTGATTAAGTAGTTAAACTCCATTGTGTTGATTGATCATTTATCATTGATGGATTCCCACTGTACAAGAGCTCCAAAACGTGTGTGGCCAGTTACACACCAAGAGACTGATGACCTCCGGACAGATGAAACATTCAGAGCTCAAACACAAGTTCAGCCTCACCATGGGAATCTCCAGCTCGCCTCCACATGGACACGGTGAGGTCCTTCCCCATTGATCACATGCACCAGGCTTGTCTCGGTGTAATGAAGAAGACCAGAGGACACAGAGTTGTGAGGGTTTCGGCCAAATCACAGAGATCACTGCAAGACTGCGGTCTCTTCAGAAATGCATCCCATCTACTTCTGCACGAAAGCCTAGGGGTCTTGAGGAGCTGGACAGGTGGAAAGCAGAGTTTCGTCAGTTCCTTCTGTACACAGGGAAGATTGTGTTGAAGGGAAACTGTCAGATGACATGCACTTACACTTCCTTTCTTTCAGTGTGGCCATGGCAATCTTGGTATGTTTAGGTCTTGTGCAGGAACAATCCAAATATGCCAATGAACTTCTGCAATATTGTGTGGAAAAAGGTCGGACACTCTATGGCCAGGAGTTCCTTGTGTGTAACACCCATACCATGCTGTGCATAGCAAGAGATGCTGAAAGGTTTGGTGATCTGGAACATTTTTGAAGATGACCTGCAGACACTGAAGAGGATGGTGCGATCTGGCAGAAACCCACAGATTCAGGTTTGCTAAGAGAATGAAAGAGATGAGCAAACAGAAAACAACTGCAAGACTGCACACATCCTCAGTGGGGCCAATGCTGAGAGGTCCTTTAAGTGGCAGACGAGGAAGAACGAGTGCTTTGGTGTGTGTACAGTAAACCATACCCTCTGTTCACCAGCCCGTGCATGTAATTTCTGATTGTGCCTACAAATACAACCAAAAAACAGCATTATTAAAGGATTCAAGATCAGAACTCACAAAACATGCGATTCCATATAACTGTTCAAGAGGGAAATGGCCTGTGGGAAGAAACTATTCCTGTGCCTAGATGTTCTAGTGGCCAGTGATCGGAGTCGCCGTCCTGATCGCTTGTAATTGGTGATATTCTTCAAGCCTATCCAAACTGAAGCTGGGTCGTTGGAAGAAAACTGGTTTCTCAACTTTTCAGAGTAGCTTCTTTTAGCAACTCTGATCTCCTTTGTCAGTCTGTTTCTGGCCTGGTTATACAAGATTTTATCCCCACTTCTGTAAGCATCCTCTTTGGCATGATGGAGCTTTTATTTTGTTAAATAATTTTCTTTTGTTCTTTTTGTGTTATCATATATTATTGTTCTTTTGTTTATTCTTCAGTTTGTTCACTCTTTCATTCGGTCTATTGAGTCCCAGTGCACTGAAATATTACATGAAAGTACTTACTATTTTGACGTTTGTTCTTTGTTAATATATTGTGTTTTCTCCTTTATGTCACAGCCTGAAAAACACTTACAGCTGAACTTTGTGTAAAGAAAAGAGTGTGTGTCGTCTAACAGGTTTTTCTGGATTCGGCCCATGACCGCCTCTGACTGGATAGAGAAAATAAATCACAGAACAGCAAAATCATTTGAATCCAATGTGCACATATGTTCTCAAACACACACATATACTGTGTGAAATATACAGGGTAAGATTGAGTGAGATGAAGCTACTTTTAAATGATCCTCTTGGGCATTAGGGGTGTGACGAGTCTCGAGCCACGAGATCTCGCGATATTAAAACATGACAATATTTCTCCTCGAGGTGAAAAGCTGTCTCGTGACATCAGCATGAGGGAGTTGGGTTTGTCCTTTTACAGCGCTTGCATTATATTGTGCTGTCTTTATGATAATTCATACTCAGAAAGTAGAACTGAAGTGACATTCATTACAAGATGATTAGAGGTTAAAACATTACAACATGGACCTATGTTGTTGTTGTTATGTTAGTCACTTTATTGTCCACATGTGGAAATTTGTCTTTGGCTTCACCACAAAGAAACACATTCAATATCATCTCACAACTCACATAAAAAGACAACAAGTAACACAATCCCCCCTCACACTCAGATCCCAGTATTTAAAATTCTGACTGCAGATGACATTTGATAGACATTTGTCCTTGCTTGAGGTTGCCTAAACCGTCTTTTTGATGGTAAAAGCTGAAATGCAATATTCAAGAGATGAGAACAATCTTCAATACTAACCTGTGCTTTTTGTTTGACTCTAGTTTGATACATTTAATTTAATTGTCTTTGTGGTTGTCCTAAATTGCACTACTAATTTTAAGTACTCGGCACAGTTTTTGCTTTTCTTTAACTGGCAATAGTCCATACCACATAGCCATATTAAAACATATACAGTGGGGCAAAAAAGTTCATCCCCCAATTGTGCAAGTTCTCCCACTTAAAAAGATGAGAGGCCTGTAATTTTCATCATAGGTACACTTCAACTATGAGAGACAGAATGAGAAAAAAAATCCAGAAAACCACATTAAATAATTTATTTGCAAATTATGGTGGAAAATAAGTATTTGGTCACCTACAAAAAGCAAGATTTCTGTCTCTCTCAGACCTGTAACTTCTTCTTTCAGAGGCTCCTCTGTCCTCCACTCGTTATCAGTATAAAAGACACCTGGCCACAAGCTCAAACAGTCAGACTCCAAACTCCACTATGGCCAAGACCAAAGAGCTGTCAAAGGACACCAGAAACAGAGGATGCAACGCTCACTATGGTCGATACAATTACAAGCCATTTACAACAAGCAAAGGCTTATGTGCGTGTTCTTTTTATTGATTACATGTCTGCCTTTAATACCATGCAGATACATTTGCTATTGTAACGTCTCCTGGTTCTAGGTGTAAAGGGAGGAATAGTTCATTAGATAAAGAATTTCTTGGGATTTCTTGAAAAAGTTTGTGCTTGGGGTTCGAATCGGATATTATATTTCTAAACACGGGGGCACCCCAAGGATGCGTCCTGTCACCTCTTCTATTTTCTGTTAATACAAGTGGTATAAGAGTGCAGCATGAGAATTACAAACTATATAAATATGCAGATGATATGGCACTTGTGGCACTTTTATGGAAAGACTGTGTACATTTTGAGTACGAGGAACAGGTTTTGAAACTAGAAAAATGGTGTGAAGAAAGTTCCTTATTGATAAATGTACGTAAAACAAAAGAGTTGATTTTAAATCATTCAGAGCATTTAACAGAAATAATGCTATGTGATCAAACTGTTGAAATTGTGAAGACTTATAAGTATTTAGGAATCATGATTGACTGTAAATTCAACTTCTCTGATAATGTGGCTCTTATTTGTAAGAAAGCAAATCAAGGGCTATTCTTGCTAAGGAAATTGAAAGAATTTTGTGTGAGCAAAGCTGTGTTGCAAAGAGTTTATACAGGTCTAATTGAGAGTGCTTTAGGGTATAATATTACAGTGGGGTTCGGACGAGTTACTTCGGCAAATAAAGTTAAATTCGACAGAATTACAAGAGTAACAGAAAAAATGATAGGATTAAAGCAAAAATCAGTCGCTTAGTTATACCAAATTGCTGTTCAGAGAAAAGCTTTGATTATAACACGAGACACAACACACCCCTTGAATCATGTTTTTGAATTTTTACCATCACGTCATCGTTATAGAATGCCAAAAGCAATTAAAGCAATATATAAACAAAATTTCGTACCAAATGCAATAAGTCTTTTGAATAAGAGGTAGGAAATGTGATTTTTTTCTATTTTGTCATTGTGGATGTAGTGTATCGTTAGATGTATTTATTGGATGTTGTGTACTGTTAACTGTTCTGTGATTGTGTGGCAAGACCAAAGATCAATTTTCAGCTTAGGCTGAACAATAAACTACCACTAAACAAAATTGTAGACCTGCACCAGGCTGGGAAGACTGAATCTGCAATAGGTAAGCAGCTTGGTGTGAAGAAATCAACTGTGGGAGAAATTATTAGAAAATGGAAGACATACAAGACCACTGATAATCTCCCTCGATCTGGGGCTCCTTGCAAGATCTCACCCTGTGGGGTCAAAATGATCACAAGAACGGTGAGCAAAAATCCCAGAACAACATTGGGGGACCTAGTGAATGACCTGCAGAGAGCTGGGACCAAAGTAACAAAGGCTACCATCAGTAACACACTAGTTGTACAACGACATCAGAGCAAATATTTCAGCAGTGCTGGATGATGTGGAATATTTGGCCCAGATGACTGACATGTGGTCCAGCTGCAACATGAGGCCTTAAACGTCAGTGACCGCACATTATATCAGCAAAGAGTGGACATATTCTTTGTTAATACCTTTTAAATTTTAGCCTACTGTCCTAATGCATTACATTAAGTGATATTAATAAATCACATTCCCAGTGAATTGCTCTCTGAAAGCAAATGCAATGAGTTTGCCTCCTTTTATTCGGAGAAGATTAATAATATCAGAAAGGCGATCAGTATATCCTCATGCTATGCTGAGGTCAGACAGACTCGAAATTAGTCACTATGTCTGATTTCGAAGCAATCGACGGTAACATTTTAAAATACTGATACAGGTACATTATCAGTGCTGGTGCTACTCGACCTCAGTGCTGCATTCGACACTGTCAACCACAAACTTCTTGACAGGCTGGAAAACTGGATCGGGCTTTCTGGGATCGTCCTTAAATTGTTCAGGTCATACTTTGAAGGGAGAGGTTATTATGTGAGTATAGGTGACCATAAGTCTGAGTGGACATCCATGACATGCGGAGTCCCACAAGGGTCAATTCTTGCACCACTCCTGTTCAACCTGTACATGCTCCCACTGAGCCAAATAATGAAAAAGAACAAAATGGCTGAACACAGTTATGCTGACGACACCCAGATCTACTTAGCCCTATCACCTAATGACTACAGCCCCATTGACTCCCTGTGCAAATGCATTGATGAAGTTAACAAATGGATGTGCCAAAACTTTCTTCAGTTAAACAAAGACAAAACTGAAATCACTACATTTGGAAACAAAGATGAAATTCTCAAGGTGAACGCATATCTTGAAACTAGAGGTCTGAAAACAAAAAATCAAGTCAGGAATCTTGGTGTGATTTTGGAGTCAGACCTGAGTTTCAGTAGTCATGTCAAAGCAATAACTAAATCAGCTTACTATCATCTCAAAAATATTGCAAGAATTAGATGCTTTGTTTCCAGGCAAGTCTTAGAGAAACTCGTTCATGCTTTTAATCACCAGCAGGGTGGACTATTGTAATGGTCTTCTCAATGAGAAGACCATTGGTCAATGGCCTTCCCAAAAAGACCATTAGACAGCTGCAGCTCATACAGAAAGCTGAGCAGAACCAGAACATATGACCATATCAAACCAGTCCTCAGGTCTTTACACTGGCTTCCAGTTACATTTAGGATCGATTTTAGAGTACTGTTACTTGTTTATAAATCACTCAATGAGCTAGGACCTCAATACATTGCAGATATGCTGATTAAATACAAACCCAACTGATCACTCAGATTATCAGGATCAAGTCAGTTAGAAGTACCAAGGGTTCACTCAAAGCAAGGAGAGTCTGCTTTTTGCTTTTATGCCAGCCGTAGCTGGAACCAGCTTCCTGAACAGATCAGATGTGCTCCAACAGTAGCCACTTTCAAATCCAGACTCAAAACACATCTGCTCAGCTGTGCATTTACTGAATGAGCACTGTGCCACTGTACGTCCGACTGATTGCACCTTATCTTATCTCTGTATTTGATTATTTTTAGTATCTATACATCATTTTATTCTTTTTAACTCTCTTTACAACTGTATATTCTCTATTTCTTATGCATCTGTTGATTATTATTTCTGGTTAGGGCTGTCTGACTGGAAGCGTTTGGAAAAGGAGAGCAGTGTGCTTCGCTTCATTCCGTTAATGGTATAAGTAAACAAGAGGACTCAAGAAAGGGGAGGCCCAGCGGGGCATAGAAACGTCCCCTACAGGCCCGTCCTTGACTGACTTGTAAGGTCAAATAGAGCCAATCCTGTAAGATCATTACAAATCACACTGAACGACACGGATCTGATGAACTTTGGTACGGCCTGTAGACTGCAAGATGATGACACCTATTGAATCTCAGGCTACGACACACGTTAGTATAGAAGAATAAACGTCATCAGCATGAGCTAGTGCTGAACAAATAGAGCGAGATGAACCGCACTTTGGTCATTGTGGTTTTTATAGGCTACACTAAAGAGAAAGGAAAACACGCGTCACGTTAATATATTAACACAAATGTGATACAACTATTATTATAAACATGATTATACACTCAAGCTTCCATTGTTTGTAAATTAATCTTTCATTAGTCTTTGTCTCCCTCTGCTGGTCCAACACAAAGACATTCAGGCTCTATTATTCTCTCTGTAACAAAACACAGACCTTTTGAGTTTATACTGTGTGTTTATAGAAATAAAATGGTTAATCTGTGAATGAGAAACTGTGATTGGCTGCTGTGAAATAAAAGGTGTTTCACTGCAGCCTCATCAGGTCTGTCAGAGGATCGTTGAAATCTAAATGAAGTCTTAATTTATAACAGTGAAGTCACTGCATCTTCAGTCTCTGTTGATTCTGTTGACTGTGAGTCTCTGTAGTGGATCCTTATTCACCATCAGATGATCAGCAGAACATCAGACTCTCCTCTGATCAATCCTAAAATAAAACACACACACACACACACACACAGTCACATATGCAGTATGAGACATTACGCCTGTCACATCTTTTCATAAGAAAACTGAGCACTAACTAGATAAGCTTTATTAATTAATTCTCAAACATGATAATATAGCTTCTATCTGATGCTCAAAGTCACTTTACAAAATCAAAAGGTCATGAAAGGTCACTCACACAACGGACAGCTGATACAGAACCAGCAGAAATGATCATTACACTCCACTACACATTTACTTTTATTTCTAGTGAGTAAAACAGCCATTTGAACTTTAAATGAAAATATGATGATGGAAACTGTTAAAAACTATTGTTACCATAGTGTCTCCAGTTTATAATTTGGATCATCCCTCAGATCAGAGAGCAGCTTCACTCCGGAATCTTGTAAATTATTCACAGACAGATACAGTTCTCTCAGGTGTGAGGGGTTTGATCTCAGAGCTGAAGCCAGAGCAGCACAACCTTCATCTGTGATACCACAACCAATCAACCTGTAGAGAACAATGACACACATTAAGTCTATCTCCAAAGCTAAACATGACCACTTAAACAAAAATAAATAAATAACAATGCTGTCAATATGAAATATATATATATATATATATAACTCATTAGTTCACGGGTTTCAGTCACGTGACTTTGTCGCGGCCGCCATCTTTAGTACCTTTGCGTAGCCTCAGTGGTCTCACAGAACAGACCACTGACACACACACACACACACGCACACACACACACACACACACACACACACACACACACACACACACACACACACACACACACACATGACAGCACATAACAGACCACAGACACAGACACACACACACACACACACACACACACACACACACACACACACACACACACAGAACAGACCTCAGACACACACACACACAAATGACAGCACAGAACAGACCACAGACACGCGCACGCGCACACGCACACACACGACAGCACAGAACAGACCACAGACACACACACACATTTGAATGCTTTTATTTGGATCTGAAAGACATTGTAAAGAAAACAAGATCCAAATACTCTGGGAAGAGTCATTGACAAAGTGACAGATCTACAATACATGGCTCACACGCTTTTACAGGTCCTTCCATTTATAATACTGAAAACATTAAGGATAAACAAAACATCTCCTTCTACATATTTTCATGCTCCCTATGGTGGCTGAAACGGAACAAAATTTTGCAAGCCTTTTTGCCTCCTTTTTTTGCAGCCCGCCCAACTGCATCCCCCTGACCACATTCGGATGGACATGGCCTAAACTTCCAAACACCAGAGTTATTCATGTACAACTGTATCCAAGTCTCTTAATGAGATCTACCAGTGGCTGATATTTCAGTAGTTTGGAATAGTAACAAGTATCCATATACAGGTCAAAGCAACATGGTATCCATCACAGCATGAGACCTACTGTATATTACACCCGACTCAGCAGGAGAATGAGACCGCTGCTCACATACTGAACGGATGCCACAATTATAAAGGACTCTATGTGGCCAGACATGACCGTCTGGTTGATCTGGTGGCAAAGGACTTGAAAACGTTAATCTATGGACATGATATTCAGATTTACCAACATAGCACTGTACAGGTTAACTGGTTTCATCAGAACACATCGGACAGTGACTACTTTAAAAACATTCCCAATACTCCAGACATTGTGATTGTAAAAGAGGTCATGAAATCTGTGTGTGTCTTTGAGGTGGGCTGCTGCTTTGACCTGTATATGGATACTTGTTACTATTCCAAACTACTGAAATATCAACCACTGGTAGATCTCATTCACAGACTTGGATACAATTGTACATTAATAACTCTGGTGTGTGGAAGTTTAGGCCATGTCCATCAGAATGTGGTCAGGGGGATGCAAATGTGTAATTTGTGTAAATAATAATGTGTCTAAATAAACTGTTATAAAGATTGACGTTTATTGTAAAGCTCAAATAAGTTTAATTGCTTGTCAAAACTGCGTCTGTCCATTATTTTCTGAGGGATTTATATGACGCCGCCTCTGAGTGTAGATCCGATGCTGGATTGAGTTTACATTACACTGAGATCCGATCACAATGTGTCCTCGACTACCACTGGACCAGGACACGCTAATCGGATAACATGTGGACAACATCCGGATATAGGTCACATGTTAATGCCAAGTGTAACCGCAGCCTTAGATTGCCATAAACACAGAGGGAGAACTAGAACAAGCCATCTCTCCCAACCTTGCACCCTGAACACAGATTTGCTTTCTTTCATACGGGCTCATCTGCTTTCATGCACAATATCTACATATTAATCCTTATTCACTCCAAGTTTTTATGGTAGAGATGATCTTACCTCAGTGTCTCCAGTTTACAGTGAGGAATCTCCAGTACAGCAGAGAGCAGCTTCACTCCTGAGTCTCCTAGATTATTCTCAGACAGATTCAGATCTCTCAGGTGTGAGGGGTTTGATCTCAGAGCTGAAGCCAGAGCAGCACAACCTTCATCTGTGACACCACAACTACACAACCTGTAGAGAACAATGACACACTCTTCACTCTCTCAGATCAGATCAACAGAGACTTCATTATTATAAAGCACAGATCACCATGTTTGATGTTAGTGAGATTTACAGTGTTATATTTGTGAGTGTGAGTGTGAGAGTGAGAGTGTGAGAGTGTGAGTGTGAGAGTGAGTGTGAGAGTGAGTGTGAGAGTGAGTGTGAGAGTGAGAGTGAGTGTGAGAGAGTGAGTGTGAGAGAAAGAGAGAGAGAGAGAGGGAAAGCTTATATAAAAACTGATATAACAAATGATTTATCACATTAAATAATATGTAAAGATGATCACAGAAATGGATGTGATGGTCATTAAGGATGAATTCATCTTGTTCTTCATGTGTTGAAGTCCTGACTGTGCTGAGATTGAGTGTGTTTAAAGTAAAGAGTGTTAAATGTTGATCGTATCACTTTACTGAGGAGCAGCTCATGTGTTCAATCATTTACAGATCAATCACTCGATCACCTCAACTCAAGAAAGAAAGACTTAACACTTGAACACAGAAAAATATTATTTCTTACACTTCATTTAAACCGATGTGATATTACAACTAATGAATGGTAATCGTCTATGGACATTTATATTCAATATGCAGACAATCTCAGGACGCTTTCATGCTAAATGGAAATACTCGAGTGAATTAGTGACATTCACAGATGAGGATATAACCTGTAAATGAACGTTTGGAGCTGAGGACGCACCCACATCTGTCAAAGCGCATGACAGGGTATGTTAAACGCTAATGCATTAGCTTGAAGCTTAACATCAAGATTTCTCATGTTTTGGGCGCTTGGATCATGTCCCTTTCCCGCAGCAGCTCACTCTGTTTCCACTGCACTATTTTAGATGCATTTTGTCCAGAGAAATGTGTTATTGAGTGCTGTACTGCGACTGCTGGAAGTTTTCCCTTCACAGAGGGCAGACCCGACTAATCGATCATGAGAATCCCTGTCAATGATTTTCATTACGGATTTTATCGATTAGTTGTTGCTACTTATAACGTTCATCTGGGAATCCGTTTGTCTGTCCCTGGCCTTTACAGAAATATTACTCTTACAATTATTATTGATGATCAGAGCATGTGAGCAGAGAGCGTCATTTATCCCCAGCACAGTAGAGCTACACACACACACACACACCACATTACAGCACAGTAGAGCCACCCACCCACACACACACACACACACACACACACACACACACACACACACACACACACACACACACACACACACATTACAGCACAGTAGAGATACACACACACAATATTACAGCACAGTAGAGCTACACACACACACACACCAAACACCATATTACAGCACAGTAGAGCCACACACACACACACACACACACACACCATATTACAGCACAGTAGAGCCACACACACCATATTACAGGACAGTAGAGCGCCACACACACACACACACACACACACACACCATATTACAGCACAGTAGAGCCACACACACACACACCATATCACTGGACAGTAGAGCTAAACACACACACACACACACACAACACCATATTACAGCACATTGTTCTCAGTGTGACTTACACAGCTGATCTAGTTGCTGTAACCACAGGCAGCATCTTTTGAAGAAGTTCATCTCCTGTGTTTACTGAGACACTGTTTGAACATAAAACAATAAGTTCATTATTAATGATAATAATAATATCAGAAGTAAATAACACATTAAATACTCAAATATAGTTTTAATTAAACTGGTTTATAACGGACACAGATCTGTTGTTTCTTTCTCTGGTCAGTGTTTGTGTCTGCATTTACACACAACACTGATCTATGATGACATCAGATTTACTGTCCCGTCCGTTGCTATGGTGATCACGGTGTCAATCATCACAATCTCAGGAGTGACTCAGATCAATAGTTTAGCGGATTCACTCCCATAATCAGACATCCCAGCTCTCCGGGAAGTTCCAGGAGTCTCCCTCATATTGATATTGGGAGCGTCTCAAACGGACGGCTGCATCCTAGTGAGGGCGTGTCTTTCCTAGTCCAGTCCTTCTGAGGCTTGTAGACTCCAGTCCTCCTCAGCATTAAACACTAGGAGACACTCTAGTAAGTGCTCATGGCTACGCCACACGTGTTCCCGCCCCCACGGTCACGCCACCAAAATACTGTTCAAACTTCACTTTGGAGAAACACTTTGTATTAAAGATCTTTATATTAACTGGCTCTTCTATGAATGAATGCAGTGAATGCCAGCCGTCTGTGTCTCCAGTGGCTCACATTATTGGCAGTTTAGTGTTGAGGGATTCATTTACACCAAAACTAAAGATAACGTGTGCCTTCATCTCTGAAAACATTATTTGTGTCTCACATTTCATAATGAGCTCAGATAAGCTCAGCTCGTTCTTTATCATGAATGTGTGCAAAGGATTGTGGGTGATTGAGCTGAATTAAAGATGCGAAACGAAGGCTGGCGTCAAAGGATCCTTCAAACTGAGACGGCCTTCAGAGGCGCTTGATGACGTGGCCGTCGAGATATGCAGCCTTACTAGGACACAGCCTCCGTTTGAGAAACACCCGCAAATTATGTTCAATATCCCAGAAATCAATCTGTGCCCCGTGATTTAAACACCTCTGACCTCTGTGTGTCTCTGTTCATAATGTTTTAGACTGTAATGATTGAACTCAGTGTTACTTACTCATCATTTCCAAATCCAATTAATCCGTTACTCAGGTGAAACTTCTGCATCGTCTCCTCTGAGGACAACAACACAAAAACTAAAGCTGACCACTGAGATGAGGAGAATTTCACATTACGTAATCCTCCATATGAGCTCGTATGAGGTTGAGCTTCGTTCACTAGTGAAAGATCACCCAGTTCATTCAGACAGTGAAACAGATTGATGTATTTATCTGGAGAGGGATTCTCACTGATCTTTTCTTTAATATAGTCGACTGTTTCCTCATTGTTGTGAGAGCTGTTTCCTGTCTGTGTCTTTAGTTCTTGTAAGAGACTCTGATTAGACTTCACTGACAGACCCAGAAGGAAACGAAGGAAAAGGTCCAGATGCCCATTTTTACTGTCTAAAGCCTCATCCACAGCTCTCTGATGGAGATCAGACAGTGAAGCTGTGTCTCCATTAGTTGGTTTGGTAATCTGGTCAAACACATTGATGTTCTTGTTTATAAAGGAGAGATGCACATATAGAGCCGCTAGATGTTCCTGAATGCTCAGATGAACAAAGCAGAAGACTTTCCCCTGATACAAGCCCAACTCCTCTCTGAAGATCTGAGTGCACAATCCTGAGTACACTGATGCTTCTGTCACATCAATGCCACACTCTCTCAGGTCTTCCTCATAGAAGATCAGGTTTCCTTTCACAAGCTGCTGATACGCCAGTTTCCCCAGTTTGACAATCATGTCTTCATCTCTCACTCTCTTCTCATAGTCCTTCTCATGTTTGATGTTGGTCTGGAGGATCAGGAAGTGTGTGTACATTTGAGTGAGAGTCTTGGGAATCTCTCCAGTCTCTGCTCCACTCAACATCTTCTCCAGAACAGTGGCTGAGATCCAGCAGAAAACTGGGATGTGGCACATAATAAAGAGGCTCCTTGATGACTTCAGGTGTGAGATGATCCCGTGGGCCAGACTCTGATCACTGATTCTCTTCCTGAAGTATTCCTCCTTCTGTGGGTCACTGAAGCCTCGTACCTCTGTCACTCGATGGACACACTCAGAGGGGACGAGATCAGCTGCTGCGGGTCTGGAGGTGATCCAGATGAGAGCAGAGGGAAGCAGATTCCCCGCAATGAGGTTCGTCAGCAGCTCGTCCACTGAGGCTGATTCAGTCACATCACACAACCTCACACCGCTCTGAAAATCCAGAGACAGACGACACTCATCCAGACCATCAAAGATGAAGGACACTTTATACTGATCACTGGATATTTCCATTCCTTTGGTTTCAGGGAAAAAGAAATGAAGAAGATCTGAAAGACTGAGTGTTTGGTCCTTCATCAAGTTGAGCTCTCTGAAAGGAAGTGGAAATATGAGCTGGACGTCCTGATTCTGTTTCCCTTCAGCCCAGTCCAGGATGAACTTCTGCACAGAGACTGTTTTTCCAATGCCAGCGACTCCCTTTGTCAGCACAGTTCTGATGGGTTTGTCTTGTCCAGGTAAAGGTCTAAAGATGTCACTGCATTTGATCGGTGTGTCCTCTGTTTCTGCTCTCCTGGACTGTGTCTCAATCTGTCTCACCTCATGCTCATTATTGATCTCTCCACTTTCACTCTCTGTGATGTAGAGCTCTGTGTAGATCTCATTCAGGAGTGTTGGGTTTCCCTGCTTTGATATTCCCTCACACACACACTCAAACTTCTTCCTCAGATTTGATCTCAATGTGTCGAGGACTTCAGCAGGTTTAGAGTCACGGCTGTAAGATTAAAATACCACATTATTACACAAGTTAGAGAAGTAAATAGCCATAGATCACAAAATGGATGATTTGTTTGCAGTATTATGGGACACAGAACATCATACGGTTTCTGAAATGTTTCAATCATTAATCATGTGTTTGAGTGATGTGTGATGTCATTGCAGCTCCTAAAATTAAACAACAACAAAAGTCCCACATTTTACCTGAAACCAGGACACATGCTTTCATTAAAGTCTTGTGGTTGAATCTCAGGCGTGAACACAGTTTTGTTTTTAACTGGTCTGGATTGAAGGTTTGACCTTAAATCAGAATGAAGAGGGTAAAGAATCAGACACACAGATATTGATGTAATTGTGTCATTAACTGAGTAACAGACCAACAGCTTTTACAGTGTGTGAATGTGTTAACAATACAATACATAGAGCTTTACACAAGAGCACAATGATCATCATTAATAGACTGAAACTTACAGGATCTGAACTCATTACACTGATGTATATTAATAACAACTTCATAAAAATCTAATACTATAAGCATAACTTTTATAGAGATGATATACCTGAGATCAGGCCGTGTGTCTCCACTCTTAAACACTATTGGCTGACCCATAGACTGGTCACTCTTCATAGACACACAGCTGGACTCTGGGTTTGAGCTCTTCTGCTGGACTGAACTGGAACAGAGAACAGATTCAGTTTAATCCTTTGAATGAATGAGTTCATCCGATATGATCAGAGACATCAAGTATCAAAGTTAAAACTAAATAAAATAAAAGTTAGAAGTTTCCAGTAAAAGTGCATAACACATGTCTTAAGCCACACTGAGCGATTCCTCTGTGATTCTGTGCTATACGGTCCGATCGTCCAGCTGTGACTCGACTGATCACACTATACGTGTGAAATATGCTGATAAACCTGAGCTGGGTTACACCGATAGACCAGGATATCCTGTATCCAGAGATATTGTCAAATGCATCAGCTAATGTTATGTATTAAATTCATATTACAATTAATTTGCCCCACAATAACTTCATAGCGCATGCATAACTGATGCTCAGGATAATAAAAGATTAGATAGATTAGCTTACTTATTTAAAAAGATTTGAAACATTTAGGTCTATTATACAATGAATTTTAGGCCAATAATTAAAATTATTCACAGTCTATAATATGTCCGAACACTAGGGCTGAACGATTTTGGAAAATAATTTAATTGCGATTTGTTTTAACCAATACTGCGATTACGATTTAATATGCGATTATTTTTAAAGCTCTTTATCTTCTGTTTTATTCAACAAAAACGAGCAATAAATTGTATAATACCTTTTTTCTTATAAATTAATCTAATTAATAAAACGTACAATATTTGTTTATATTATATATGTAATTATAAGTACTTTTAAAAATAATTACTCATTAAAAATGCATTAAAAAATAGCTTGTTTAGAATTTGAATTATATAAACTAATATCGTTTCAAAACATAAAAGCTAATAAATCATAAAGAGGAACAAAAAACATTACAAGCAATGAACAAAGAGTGCTTTCAGTATTTAAGAGAGTCTGAACTGCGAGTGATTTTCTCTTTCTCAGCTTTACTGTTGCCTGATTATTAATTATGACATCATCATAGACAGCAGGAGATCAGCACTCACACTAATGCACAGATCTCTTCTGAAATATAAGATGTTTAATTCATTAAGACATTACTGACAGTGTTGACATTAATTTTGCGTCATAAAAGCATTTTGAGACGCGCACAGACGCGAGCACGAGCATTTGAAACTGAAAGCCGTCTGTCAGTGAGTTTACTATATGTAATATATAAGCACTGCATTCCTAACGACATAAATGAAGACTTCGTAGAGTATTTGTAAAGAAAATACCGGCAGGTGAGAACACACACTGTAAGCGTGACATCAAGCAAAGTTTCTCACAGCGCATATCCTGTGCAATGAAGCCGCGAATGTCATTGTAATTCACTTCAACCTTTCCCAACGTTATGAAATATTATTTTATGGTTCAAGTGATGTGTGTGTGTGTGTCAGTGAGAGAGAGATGAAATGGAAGCAATCAGAATACAGTGTTTCTAAAACACACACAGCGCCACCGCACACCTGCAGTTAAAATCTAAGCTCAGAATCGATCCCGAATCATTGGAGACAGAATCTTTTCTCCCTCCTCTATTGTATAGTATGACCAACACAATATTAGATCGATAAACACAAACAGTTCTTCTCTTTAGGCCGGGCCTGTAGGCGTAATGTGCCAAGTTGATGCTTGTTCTGCAAACCGCTTACTCTCGCGTGTCACATGACCAGACTGTAATCGCAGCCTTTGCGGTTACAAAATCGTATTTTATCAAATCGTGATATTATCGCAAATGCAATTAATCGTTCAGCCACACCGAACACTGCAATAATCATCACTGAAAATAAAGCTGAAATTCAGCCCGACTCAAAAAAAGAATCACACAGTTCATGTCCGGCTTTAGGAAAGACCAGCGAGTGTTGTAACACTTTTGCTGTAACGTCTGTAACTCAGTGGTGTTTTGTGTCTCACACTTTGATTATAATATTCCCACATTTATCTGCTACAAATTATACTTGCATTAAAGTCTACTATACATCCCTAAACTGGATCAATTGTAAACTGGAGTCAGCGGTAGAGCGGTCATCTCTCGCTTCACTCAAGCGTACACTCGGACTGAGCGCACACACTCACATAAGAACAGCAATACAATAACACACACCATAGACAAAAGCGTCTTAAAGACACATCAACATTCATGACATGAACAGTATTAAACAGCTGGTCATTACAATGTGTGTGTGTGTGTGTGTGTGTGTGTGTGTGTGTGTGTGTGTGTGTGTGTGTGTGTGTGTGTGTGTGTGTGTGTGTGTGTGTGTGTGGTCCGGGTTAAACTTAATTTGATTATTTTTATTACTAGACTGCAACTTACAAGATCTGAACTCATTACACTGCTGTATATTAATAACAATTTCATAAAAAAAAAATAATAATATATATATATATATATATATATATATATATATATATATATATATATATATATATATATATACTAGAAGCATAACGTTTTTAGAGATGATATACCTGAGATCAGGCCGTTTGTCTCCACTCTTAAACTTTATTGGCTCACCCATAGAGCAGTCACTCTTCATAGACACACAGCTGGACTCTGGGTTTGAGCTCTTCTGCTGGACTGAACTGGAACAGATTCAGTTTAATCCTTTAGATTACGATGATCATTCTTTATGAGAGGAACCAAAAAAATCTGTGTGTGTGTGTGTGTGTTGAAAGTACCTGCATCCTGGAGAGAAATCTCCATCTGTGGATCCTTGTGGATCAGCCATGATGAAGCTGCAGGAGAATCTGATGAGTTTGATCTCCTCCACTGACTCTGAATGAACAAACATCACACACTAAATTAAATGATTACATTAAACATCCTTCATAATTTATCTGAACACATCTGGAGTGTGTGAGGAAAGGATCACGTGACTGAACTCAAGCTCAGTATAGGGCCTATTCTCACACACACAGCCAAACACTGATTGAACAGGGGGGTGGCCCGTTGGCTAGACGCTATTATTATTTATTAAATAATTATTTTTAAAGGATTTTTGCATGGATGCTACTTTTTAAATATATGTAGGCTATATTTTAATATCTCACATACCCCCATTTGAGAACCACTGGGCTAGAGCCACTGCCCCTCTGCCCTCATCGCTTGAGGTGCTCCTCTTGCCCCCATCCCTCCCTCACCCCCAGAGGATTCCCATAAAAGAGTTTTGTTCCGCTAAAATCCACTAATCCACTCCGTGTTTTCCCGCTCGCTCCGCAGCATCGCTCACAGTCTGTGGCTGGGCCCGCTCTCTGTGGAGGCGACACAATGCCGTCCCATTAACAGGTCGGGTTGTGCCGATGGACGATGGCTGACCGACATCACAGTGGAGAGCCACCATCCCCACAGCTCATCGCAATGTTTTACTGTAAACATCTGCTGAGTCCCAATTCCCATACTATTCGTCCTAAATAGTATTAAAATAGAATTAGCATGTCCCAAATCGTAGTAAAAGAGTATTCCAAAGATACCCGGATGATGGTCTCTGCATTAAAGACCCACGAATGGCAGATCAACGTGTGTCTACATTTCTCTCCGATACGGTTAGGACATTAACCTGAATGTGGAGGATTTCAACTGTGATGATGATTGACAGGGCAGTTTAAACAGTGATGGGACGCACGTAACTAAGCAACAGAGTCTGTTAAAGATGACGAAGTATTATATCCCAAAGCTTGCATACTCTTCTGCTACACACTCAAAAGTATGTACGTTTTCTTCACAAAAAGAGTGTATACTTTTAGGTCGTAGTATAAGTAGGTGAATTGGGACGCAGCAGATTTAGGGGACATCGCCCAACTCTAAAAACTGTTTTTTCCCCCTCACATGCAAACTATTGGAAAGCCCAGATGAGTCATTAGTTGTGTTAGTAAAATAACAAAATTATAGTTTTTAAATAAAAAATAATATTTATGTAAAGAGGTATAGTAAAATTAACAGGTAGATTACAAACTACAATCCACATTTTAGTTGGTAATGTTTTTGCTCCTGGTCTTCTAGTGCTAGCAACTTATAAAATATCCATGTTTATGGAAGATAATTCATTGTCTAATCAAACTATTGATATAATATCTAATATAAAATAACACAATTTGCTGTTTGCAAAGCCTACTATTTTCTGTTTCTATTTGAATGATATCCCATAATAATTTAACAAAGCTTTAGTTCAGTAGTAACAATAATTATGATTATAACATTTTATTATATTTTATGATTACTATATTTTTAAATCTAATGGTTTCATTATAAATATGATGATTATCTGTAAGGTGGACACCCAACTTAATATATGATATTTCCCATCTGAATATAATCATGTCATGTTAACAAAAGTCAGCCGCTGTTTATTATCATGTTAATTATTGTGCCTTTTACCCCAAAAACTATACATTACATAATCTTCCTTTATTGAAAAAAACTGTTGCTTTATTTACTTTGAACAAAACTAAAAAATCATTAACTTTAATCTAATCGTCTCAAAATATATTCAATAATTTTAGCGATTCTCTTTCGCTACAACATCTCAAAAAAACATTAAATATTAGATCAAATTAGAGCAGAATCAACTTTTTGGAAGCATAATTACAACAACATAAATTTAATTAGCACTAAAGCCTAACAACTGTATTAGCAATATGACTGTAAAAGGTTTGTTAATCAATCTCTACATTAAGATGATCCTCAAGCCCCTATAGCGGCTGGTTTGGCCCCTGCCCAATGATCCTCAAGCCCCTATAGCGGCTGGTTTGGCCCCTGCCCAATGATCCTCAAGCCCCTATAGCGGCTGGTTTGGCCCCTGCCCAATGATCCTCAAGCCCTTATAGCGGCTGGTTTGGCCCCTGCCCAATGATCCTCAAGCCCCTATAGCGGCTGGTTTGGCCCCTGCCCAATGATCCTCAAGCCCCTATAGCGGCTGGTTTGGCCCCTGCCCAATGATCCTCAAGCCCCTATAGCGGCTGGTTTGGCCCCTGCCCAATGATCCTCAAGCCCCTATAGCGGCTGGTTTGGCCCCTGCCCAATGATCCTCAAGCCCCTATAGTGGCTGGTTTGGCCCCTGCCCAATGATCCTCAAGCCCCTATAGTGGCTGGTTTGGCCCCTGCCCAATGATCCTCAAGCCCCTATAGCGGCTGGTTTGGCCCCTGCCCAATGATCCTCAAGCCCCTATAGCGGCTGGTTTGGCCCCTGCCCAATGATCCTCAAGCCCCTATAGCGGCTGGTTTGGCCCCTGCCCAATGATCCTCAAGCCCCTATAGCGGCTGGTTTGGCCCCTGCCCAATGATCCTCAAGCCCCTATAGCGGCTGGTTTGGCCCCTGCCCAATGATCCTCAAGCCCCTATAGCGGCTGGTTTGGCCCCTGCCCAATGTCACCGCAGTCAAGCCAGCTGCATTTGTTTTTGTTATGCGCGTCTATCCGCGCACTTACTGTATGGGTGCTGGAAGAGGACAAAATGGGTTTAAACACTCTGTAATAAAGGCGTTTCATTTATACTTTTACATTTAACCCTAAAAAGAGCAAGACCAAAAAGAGACATCCCAAAAATTATTTTTATTGCTATTTTCCATCTTATTAGGACACAAATAATTCCATTCTTATTTGTATTATTTTTAAATACATTTTTATTCTTTATTTTAATGTTTGTATATATGCTGTAGAGTAATTATTATACGTAATGTATTAATTGTAATTTTATTACATTTGTATTTCTGATTTTAATGTTTTTATATATATATATATATATATATATCATACAACATTGATGTTAATTATTGTTAATATAATTGTTAACATATCAATTTATTTATATATTTGTTTATTTTTTATGTTCATGATATATGAAATATGATACTCAACAATCATATATATATATATATATATTATAGGTTTGGTTATTCTGTCATTTGATATTTGTTCAAGGTGGCACTGTACAAATGTGAAGGCAAGCTCACCCCAAAAATCCCATATCCCAAATCCCATATTCAAATACTCATACAAATCTTCCCTTTGTAGGTTTGCTCTTTCTGTAATTATATTACCATTTTAACCCTGACTATTACTGTATACTCACTGGCAATTTTACTCTATATTTTTGAGAGAAAAATAAAGGCAAAATCAAAAGTGCATTCTTACACCGTATTTATTAATTGAAAAAATCAAATAATTTGCACAATGTTGCATGGTTATAAAGTCTTGATTTCCTTTTTTTAAGAACCTAAATAAATAGGGATCTGGCTTTCACTCATAAAAAACACAAATAAAACGAGAGAAAAAATAAAATAAATCAAATGCAAGGTTAAAATACAGAAGTGACACGTTTAAATTAACTTCAAATAATTTAAAATACAAAAATAAAATAAAAATAATAAAGCTTTCTTCTTATTTCACTCGTTTTTTGTTCCACCACGTTGGGGTTTCATCAGTGGCATTTTAAACATTGCCAGACCTCATCATTTCCAATTACACTTCTTGGAATATCTACACATGTAGGATGATCCCACATTAGACATTTGGAGCACTGGACCATGAGCTCATTGTAATGTGCTGTTCTGCAAACACAGTAAACTGGTACTGCAGTTTTGGCCATGTTTGCCTCAGCTTCACTCTCTCGAATCTTCATGCCAAGTGTGAAGCTGTTTTTTGTTAATGAAAACAAACCCGAGCAACACCAACAGACGCAGATCCGACAAAACCTAACAAACGCGTGAAATGACCAACACAACACATCTGATGATAAACCTCTGAAGAACCACAGACATCACCAAACACTACAGAAACCCTTCATTAAAGATTTCATATCAAACAATCACTCAAAATGTCCTCCAGAGATTCATATTAATATGAGGAAGACACATGAACACTCACCTCGATCAAACTTTCACAAGATACAGCTTCTCAAATCCTCCAACATCATAAACACACACGGACATTCCTGATTAAACTCTGATAAACGCTTCTATTAAACACTTTAAAGCTCTGTTTTCCGTGTCGTGTTCGTGTTTACCTGCTTAAAATGGCGGCAGTCGACAGGTGAACTCCAGCTTACTTTCACTTTGAATAAATTGTTAAATTAGTTTTTATCGTGTCGCTTTGTTTGTTTTTCGTCTTTTATTCATTATTTTTTCTTTCGTTCATATAGTTTTGTTCTTTTGTTTGTTCCTCATTTTGTTCACTCGTTTGTTCATTCTTGGTCTTTTTTCTGTTTTGTTATTTGACTATTGTCACATTTATTCTGCTCTTTTTCAGTTTGTTTTTATCTGTGTAGTTTATTATGTTTTATTGCCTAATCTTTGATTAATTTAATCATTTAAGCATGAATTATGATAACCTCAGTCAGATTTATTTCCTGTGTTTTATTGCTCTTAGGGCATGAAAAAGATTTTTTTTACACATTTTTCAAAGAGATTTTCAGATCCTCTAGAGTTTATGGTTTAAACTGAAGAGATGCTGTATTAAACATAATACCGTAATAACACAGCAATATTGTGTGTGTTTAAAAAATACAAGCAATAAAATCGTATAAATCATGTGAAAACTATCAAATATATATAAAAATATAGATTGATAGCCACAGTTGTTGAGCTTTGCGTATGTTTGATATCAGAGCATGAGGACGTCTCTCACCGGTCAGCTGTGGAAACCCAACTCAGATGCTCGTCCAGTGCCAGAGTATGTCCACTTCCCCTCATTAGTGCTCATTCTGATTCTGCTCAAGATGGACACATCTCTAGCACAGCTCTCCTCTGAGCAGAGCCAGCGATCAGGTGTTTCAATCTCATCTGAAATGAGCAGTGTTGGGGAAACGCAGTACAAGTATCATTACGTCATCAGATGATGTTCATGCAAATGACATTCTAATAACACCAATACATTTATTTACAGTCAAAGTGACTGCAGATGAGAAACATCAGTCACAGTAATAGTGTGAGTTCAACAGCTCTTGATGCGTGATGTCCACTATAGTGGACAGACCATTCATCAGAAGTTTCTCAGATCAACACTTGGCAAATGTAACTGTGATGTGACTCATTAGATATTGTTTGATGCTACAACATTTTTCCCTGCAAGAGTCTCCAAGGACAGAAGGAATGGACGGATATTCTGGAGCAGCTGGGCATTTCTGGCTGGCCATTGGTCATCTTGGTTTGGAGGGGAAATGGATGCGCAGCGGCTTTGCTCTTGGTGTAAATGTGTAGATGATGCCCGAGGGTCCACTGTAGAGCTGATGAGCAACTGCCATCAAAACCCATCAATGCAAGAACATGCTTTATGACCAGCCGTCCACTGGAGTGACCGCAATGATGAGAGGCTCATTGAGTTTCTCTCTCTCTTCAGTTTGCTCATTTATTCTTCCTGTCATTCGCTTCTCTTCATTATTTCTGTTTTGTTCTCTTTGGCTCGTTTTTGATTTGTTCATCCTCGCCTTCATTTGTTCAGTTTTGTCTTTCATTTCTCTTTCTGCAGAGTTCCTGATAATAAATCATAAAGAGGACTTTGTCTGATCACATCTGTATGATATGAAATAAGTTTGTCCTCGTCCGATCATGTTTATAATCACATTTATTCATTTATCAGAGGATTTTTCCACATGTGGATCAATGCAATGTGACATAAAGCTGAAAGAATCAGAGAAATGAAAAGCATACTGTAAAAACACGGTCAACTCTTGAACACTTTTCATTTATTTCTCCTGCACTGAGAACTTTATTGCACTTTTAATTGAATTCCTGAAATGGTCAAAACTCCTGGAGAGGAAAGGACAGAAATGATTGCGACACATGAAATAATGAATAAATCCTGATGTTTTAAAGTCCTCTCTTCTGTTCTCTCTCATCACACTCTTTTAGTCTCGTTTAGCTCTGTTTGATTGTGTTTCTGTGCTATTATGAGTCTCTATTCACTGGAGGAGGAGATCACAGATGATTGTTTTCTGTCATATTTTGCAATGAAACAATCTGTAGTGCAGTAATAACATGTGTCTCTTTATTTCTATCTGCTCAGTTTCTTCTGTTTGTGCCATTCTGTGTCACAACACCATCACATGACCACACAGTGACCTCTAGCGGTGACCTCAGGTGACATCATCATCTGATCTCATCACATCCCCCTTTCTTTAAAGGAAATCTTCAACAGTGAGCGTAATGTTATTCTGTGATGTGTCTAAATGTGCATTCAGTGTAACATCTGAACTCAACTGTTCAACTCAAACACATGCACTTTCTCATTGCTCTGACTTTAAGCGATGTCTCACACATTGAGTCTCTCAGGATCACTTCAGGAGAATCTCATCCTCAACTCTTACATCCCATATTTTGGAGAGGATCCTGTCGGCCTTCCATTATTCATGTTATCAATGTCAACTTGCAATCCAGTGTGTGTTTTGGTTTCCTCTTTGCTTTGGCTTTGCGTCTGCCACAGGAACCGCACACACAGCATGTTCACATGTGTCTCCACATCTGCTTCTGTTGTGCTCGCTCTACTTCTTGTGCTGCTCGTGAGAGGGCGTCTGCAGCACTAAGGCCCAATCCCAGCTCTACTTTATACCCCTTGGCCTAAAATAGACTGGTGGAGCCGCTTCTCCATCGGGCCTGTTCTCTTTGTTTATTAACCGTTCAGAGCCGATCCGAGCCGGCCGGTGCGGGGATGCTTTAGTTTTCTACTGTGGCGCTGCGATAACCAAATGGAATACAAACGAGTCAGTTGTTGCCATGGTAACGCAAGAGTTTACAATAGTTTAAATAGTTGTAACCGGTGTTAGGGCCGAGGGACGATTACCACACTCCGGAGGAGCAGACACCTGAGGATACCAAGAGGCGGACAACAGAATGACTTTCAAAGGTAAGTTTTTTTATTAATTTAAAACAATAAAAACAGTGCTGAGAATGTTCGTGGCTGGAACCCGATTTGGGAAGAGGAACTGGGGGGGGGGGGATATTCCTCTTCTCTACTGACTCGTGGGTGGGACAGTAATTTCTTCGACTCGTCAGAAGGTGCTTGTAGGACGGACAGAGGCTTCTTCTCGCCTTCAACTTTCCCCACGGACAGAGCAGGTAAGTATTTGGCCCGTGAAGGTGTTCTTAGGACAGCCGATCGAATGAACAGTAGCTTCCTCACCTCTTCTGAGGGACAGACAGTGACGGTGCTCAGACTCGGCTTGTGGATGTGTTCATAGAACAGCCGATCGAATGACAGCAGCTTCCTCACCTCTTCTGAGGGACAGACAGTGACGGTGCTCAGACTCGGCTTGTGGATGTGTTCATAGAACAGCCGATCGAATGACAGCAGCTTCCTCACCTCTTCTGAGGAACAGACAGTGACGGTGGATCAGGCAATAACAAGTGAGACAGGACCGTGGTAATTTACCCGCCTTTACTCTCGTTCCGTGCGTAGCAGAGCGGCGTTGTTGGGAGAGTTCGTGAGACTGGACTTTCGTGGACGTGAGAGACAGTGCTCGTGGAGTGTGGTACTCGGGGTGCGTTGAGCTCTTTCCCTCCACACCGTACACTCAAGTGGGAACCTGGACACAGCTTTAGACAGATCAATTTGAAGGGATCTTCACAGTCATAAGTCAATATTCATCCATCAAAGTTTCAGAGGGAAACGCAGTCGTTTGATCTCACCACACTTGTGCATAAATCACTCTTATAAATCTTCACACGTGTGCACTTCACTCTTTCAGACACTGCAAACTCACTTCATCTCCACAGTGATTAATCGACTCGTTTCTCTTCTCTCTGTAGGGTGGATGACTCGAGGAATAACGTTTTCAGAAGATCAGCATGAACACAGCAACGATTCTCCCAGCTGTTCCAGTTACTACGCTTCGTTCTGTCAACAAGATCACACACGCTGCCCACAAACAAAGGTTAGTTGCACTCTGGTGATGGCCAATCTTCAACTGTGGTTTTCTCAACGGGTAATCAAATGAAGGGTGCACTTAACTTTTCCTCGGTGAGTCACTCAATATCCTGCAGTGGTTTCCTCTCTCACTTACTTCATTACGTTGCTGTTCGTGGTTTCTTCAGAAAACTCACTAAATGAGCATGCCTCGGGGAATCTCACAGTAGAACTCCGATCCGGCATTATACCTTCAGCCTTCCTCTTTCACCGCCGCTGTCAGAACACACACTGCTGCCTACCCGTCCTCCCACACTGCGCAAACACTGCCTTTTTATGCTCCTTTTCCTGAGCACATGCTTCAATGAAGCACAGCTGATTTGCTTCAGCTGGCACTCGTTATGGCCAACACTCAACAGAGCCAGATTTAGAACCAATGAGGAATCTTTCTGGATTTACCAGGTTTTCACCCGGTGACACCCTCCCCCACCGGATCCGTTCTAGTCCCGAGAACGGGGCCCAGACTCCTAATCTCCGTATCTTGCAGGGGGCACTCCTCGGGTCTCCCGCTGGGAGCGTCGAGCTGGGGCAGCGGGTTCTTCCTCTCTTGGCTCCGGAGTGGGGGCTCTACGGATCATAGCCCAGCCCACCCAAGGTGGCGCAGGGGCCACAGGCGCTAGCGCCTCTGGCTCTTGTCTCGGGTAATTGGGACAGGGGCGCAGCAAGTTTCGGTGCAGGACTCGCACAGGGCCGGGCTTACCCTCGGGACGGATGGTGTACACGGGCTGGTCAGGCCTCTGCTGTTGCTCCACTACGTAGGGGGTGGTCTCCCACCGGTCGCTAAGTTTCCCCTTCCCTTGGCGCCGGTTATCCCGGACCAGCACCCGTTCTCCGGGCAACAAAGGGGCCTCTCGGGCAGTGCGGTCGTACAAGCGCTTGTTTTTCTTGGCTGCTACATCGAGATGTTTGGATACCTTGTCGTAGGCAGAGTGGAGTTGGCGGTGGTGTCGGTGTACCCATTCGGTGGTAGTGGCGGGAGCCTCAGCTGGAGCCGTCCCCAACAGCAGATCTGTGGGCAGACGTACATGTCTCCCAAACATCAGGTAAGTAGGGGCATACCCCGTTGTGCTGTGGATGCTGTTATTGTAGGCCTGTACCAGGGCTGGTAGACTGTCCGTCCAGTACCCTTGGTGGTCCGCATCCAATGTCCCTAACAGACTCAGGAGCGTCTGATTAAAACGTTCACACCCCCCGTTCCCCTGTGGGTGATAAGGCGTGGTGCGGGTCTTCCGGCATCCGTACAGATTACATAGCTCCTGGACGACACGGGACTCAAAGTTCGGCCCTTGGTCGGAATGGAGCGTCTCAGGGCATCCAAAGGGCTGAAAGACGTGTCTCCATAGAGCACTGGCAGTGGTGGTGGCGGTCTGGTCTAAGGTTGGTATGGCCCAGGCATATTTGGTGAATAAATCGGTGACTACCAAGATGTTCTGGTAGCGATCGGTAGGGCGACTTAAGGTCAGAAAATCCATAGCCACCATATGCAACGGGGCTCTAGGTCTCACTGGGACCATGGGGGCCCTCACGTCTCGCCGGGACTTGAACAGCGTACAACGGGGGCATCCTTGTACATACCTCCCCACCGACTCTTCCATCCCACTCCAAAAGAAGTGCCGGCGCAGTAGTGACACCGTCCGTTCTTGGCCCTGATGTCCTAGCTGGTCATGATAGGCCTGGAGCAACGGCTGGATTTGGGCTTCGGGCACCACCACTTGGGATACCAGCTCGTGGGTCCTGGAGTCCAGAACGGACCTGCAGATCACACCATCTCTGAACTTCAATCTTTTCCACTGCCCCAGAAGCTTCCTTACTCTCCCCGGATGTTCCCGTCGTTCTTCCACCCCAGGGAGTTTGTTCCGCTCCAGGTAGGTACGTAGGGTAGCCAACCCTGCATCCTGTTCTTGCCGTTCCCTCCATCGACGGGGGTCCCATCCCCAACTTACTGGTACTCCCTCCGCTCGTGTTCCAGGTGCTTCCACTACTCCCACCATCAGCCCTTCTTCTGGTTCTGGCCCTGGAGTTCCCCCTTTTCTAGCTGGTGGTAATCGGGACAGGACATCGGCATTTATGTGCTCTCGGCCTGGCCGATATTGTAGCCGATAGTTGAAGTTGGCGAGCTGGGCCACCCACCGCTGCTCCACCGCCCCTAGCTTCGCGGTTTGGAGATGCACCAGTGGACTGTTATCGGTTACCACCAGTACTTCGGCTCCCCACAGGTAATCCTTAAACTTCTCACATAAAGCCCACTTCAGGGCCAACAGCTCGATTTTGAAAGAGCTGTAATTAGCATCGTTCCGTTCAGCAGGGTGGAGGCTCCGGCTGGCGTAAGCAATGACCCTTTCCGCTCCATCTTGCCGTTGGGCCAGTACGGCTCCCAATCCGCTGTTGCTAGCGTCAGTGTAGAGGATGAAAGGCTGGGTGAAATCGGCATAAGCCAGAATGGGGGCCTGTACCAACTCCTGCTTAAGTCGGTGGAAGGCGGTCTCGCACTCCGGACTCCAGGTGATGGCGGGGGAACTCCGGCTCCGTGACACTCCAGCCCCGGCCAACAGCTGATTCAGGGGTTTTGCAATTTTTGCGAAGTCTTTTATGAAGCGCCTGTAGTAGCCGACGAATCCCAGAAAGGATCGCACCTGCCTCACGGTTTTCGGGGGAACCCAACCCTGCACCGCGGACACCTTCTCTGGATCGACGGCCACCCCTGCAGCGCTCACTCGGTGCCCCAGGAACTGAACTTCCCTTTTGAGGAGCTGGCATTTCCCTGGCTGGAGCTTCAGCCCGTACCGCTCCATTGCCCGGAAGACTTGCTCCAGATGTGACAAGTGGGAATCGAAGTCGGGGGAATAGACGATCACATCGTCCAAATAGACCAGGGTGGAGTCCATCAGCTGCCCTCCCAGGCATCGCTGCATAAGCCTCTGGAAGGTCGCAGGGGCGTTGCAGAGGCCGAAGGGCATGCGATCCCATTCAAACAGGCCGAAGGGGGTGGTAAAGGCAGTCTTCTCGCGGTCTTGTTCCTCCACTCTCACCTGCCAGTAGCCACTCGCCAAGTCCAAGGTGGAATACCAGCTGGCGTTGGTCAGCCCCGTAAGGGAATCCTCGATCCGGGGCAGGGGGAAGGCATCCTTCTTCGTCACCAAGTTCAGTTTACGATAGTCTACGCAAAATCTCCAAGAGCCCGTCTTCTTACGGACTAGGACAATTGGGGCGGCCCATGGACTGCTGCTCTCTCGAATGACTCCACGTCCCAACATTCCTTTTAGTAAGGCACGGACTTCTGTATATAAAGTCGGGGGTACCGGACGGTACCGCTCTCGACTGGGTGGAGCGTCTCCGGTAGGTATAGCGTGTTTGACTATACTGGTGCACCCATAGTCCTCATCATGGGTGGAAAAGACGTGTTGCCACTTGGTCAGTAGACTCTGAAGTCGGCGGGTTTGTTCCTCTAGTAGGCCCTCCCCCTGCAGGGACTCGCTCAGTAGGTGGATCGGCATACCTCGTGTAGCGGGAGCAGGACAAGACTCTTCCCTTGCCAGACCGACTTCGACCACTGTTGCGCTCACCTGGCAGAAGCGGACCTCCTGCTCCTCCCTCACCTGATGGGGACTTACTGGCGTGATACGGGTCAGTCGTTGGTGCCGGTAGAGATGAACAGGGTAAGTATTCGTGTTCCTCACTTTGACTGCAATTCGGCCCCGACGGGCTACTGTTAACCCCCGAGCGACTTCAATAGTCTGGCACTCCCAGTGGGGCTCAACAAGGATGCAATCTTCGGGGCCATAGGCCCGCTCTGGAAGCCGAACCCAGACCACAGCCTCGCTCCGGGCAGGGACAGAGACAGCATGGCGACAGGCTACCCGACCAACGTCTTCCCGATCTCGTTGGGAGCTTGCGACCTGCACTCGCCGACAGTCGGTCACAACACGCTCCCACTCGTTCTTCTCGGCTGCGGAGGTGTAACGGAGAGGACCAGCCCGAAACAGCTCTTCCCAACAGTCCATGATCACATTCATCCCCAACAGGGCTCGATGTTCCCCCAGACAGGAGTCTCGCACAATCCCTTTTGTGGGATCGTGGTGCCATGGATCTCGAAGTTGGTAACCTGATATCCGATGTAGGGGATGTTCAGGCCATTTGCTCCTCGCAGGGTGAGCCAGGGGACTTCAGCTTCAGGTAAGTGGTGAGCATCGAACAGGTCTTTGGACAGACTCTCAGCAAGCATGGTAACCTGGGATCCTGTGTCTACCAGGCACCGAACAGTAACACCATTGATTTTGATCTCCACGAGGGGGCAACGTCCCACCAGGCCATCTCGTGGAGCTGGATTGACGAGCGGGTCCATCCGGGGGGTCCCGACCACTTGACCCACAGTGGCCGGTCGTTCTAAAAACCCCCCTGCGAGTTTAGTCGGGAGCCGCATTGGCGGCTATAATGTCCTGACTCTCCGCAGGTGTTACAGATCGGGCGCCCCTGTTCATCCCACTGGAACCTGGAACTGGACGGGCGGCTGGTGCGTCTTCCCGGACCCCTCCCTCCGTCAGAATACGACCGTTCCCGAGGTAAAGGCAAGGGCTCTGGCCGCCCACGGCGGAGTTCCCCAAGAATGGATTTTGAGAATTCAGCCATCTCTTCTCGGACGTCTTTCATCAGCTCTGCACGTAGGGCTTGCTTCCAGTCTGTCGGTTCGGGCTGTGTTGAGGCACTCGTTCCACTTGCAGCCAAACACACCGGTGTCTCAACGGTCTGGTGGTGATCCTGTTCCAGGGCTAGGGCCTCCTTACGTAAATCTTCGAATGTCAAGGTTGCATCCCTTCGAAGCTGCAGTCTCAGACTCTGTCGTATTGGACCTTCTCGTAACCCCAAGAGGAACTGATCTCTGAGTAATGTCTCTTCCTCACCCAGTCCATGATGCTCTCGACTCTTCAGTCTAGAGAACTGTTCTCGTAATCGCAGAGCGAATGCTCGTAGGGTCTGTCCAGGTCCCTGCTTACAGTTAAAGAACTGTGTTCGTAGCACTGCCACTGGAGTGGAATCACCATACTGCCCGGACAAGAATTCAAATATGGCCTGTGTGGTGGCTCGGACGGCTTCAGGCGCTGCTCGGACTTCCCTCTTCGCCTCCCCCTCAAGCGAATTCAATACGAATTGTATCTTCTGGGCTTCACGGAGCCCTTGCAGTCCGGCCAAGTATTCTACTTGCGCTCTCCAGTCCGTTAAACTTAACTCTGAGCCAGACCCACCATACTTCTGGGCCCACGGGACTCCCATAAACATAGATGCCATTGGTTGTCGGGCAGCTGGCAAATCTTCGTCCGCCATCCTGGGTCCTCTGGCCGCTCGACTCCGAGTGGTAACCCTGCCGACTTACGCCAAAAGTTATGTAACCGGTGTTAGGGCCGAGGGACGATTACCACACTCCGGAGGAGCAGACACCTGAGGATACCAAGAGGCGGACAACAGAATGACTTTCAAAGGTAAGTTTTTTTATTAATTTAAAACAATAAAAACAGTGCTGAGAATGTTCGTGGCTGGAACCCGATTTGGGAAGAGGAACTGGGGGGGGGGGGATATTCCTCTTCTCTACTGACTCGTGGGTGGGACAGTAATTTCTTCGACTCGTCAGAAGGTGCTTGTAGGACGGACAGAGGCTTCTTCTCGCCTTCAACTTTCCCCACGGACAGAGCAGGTAAGTATTTGGCCCGTGAAGGTGTTCTTAGGACAGCCGATCGAATGAACAGTAGCTTCCTCACCTCTTCTGAGGGACAGACAGTGACGGTGCTCAGACTCGGCTTGTGGATGTGTTCATAGAACAGCCGATCGAATGACAGCAGCTTCCTCACCTCTTCTGAGGGACAGACAGTGACGGTGCTCAGACTCGGCTTGTGGATGTGTTCATAGAACAGCCGATCGAATGACAGCAGCTTCCTCACCTCTTCTGAGGAACAGACAGTGACGGTGGATCAGGCAATAACAAGTGAGACAGGACCGTGGTAATTTACCCGCCTTTACTCTCGTTCCGTGCGTAGCAGAGCGGCGTTGTTGGGAGAGTTCGTGAGACTGGACTTTCGTGGACGTGAGAGACAGTGCTCGTGGAGTGTGGTACTCGGGGTGCGTTGAGCTCTTTCCCTCCACACCGTACACTCAAGTGGGAACCTGGACACAGCTTTAGACAGATCAATTTGAAGGGATCTTCACAGTCATAAGTCAATATTCATCCATCAAAGTTTCAGAGGGAAACGCAGTCGTTTGATCTCACCACACTTGTGCATAAATCACTCTTATAAATCTTCACACGTGTGCACTTCACTCTTTCAGACACTGCAAACTCACTTCATCTCCACAGTGATTAATCGACTTGTTTCTCTTCTCTCTGTAGGGTGGATGACTCGAGGAATAACGTTTTCAGAAGATCAGCATGAACACAGCAACGATTCTCCCAGCTGTTCCAGTTACTACGCTTCGTTCTGTCAACAAGATCACACACGCTGCCCACAAACAAAGGTTAGTTGCACTCTGGTGATGGCCAATCTTCAACTGTGGTTTTCTCAACGGGTAATCAAATGAAGGGTGCACTTAACTTTTCCTCGGTGAGTCACTCAATATCCTGCAGTGGTTTCCTCTCTCACTTACTTCATTACGTTGCTGTTCGTGGTTTCTTCAGAAAACTCACTAAATGAGCATGCCTCGGGGAATCTCACAGTAGAACTCCGATCCGGCATTATACCTTCAGCCTTCCTCTTTCACCGCCGCTGTCAGAACACACACTGCTGCCTACCCGTCCTCCCACACTGCGCAAACACTGCCTTTTTATGCTCCTTTTCCTGAGCACATGCTTCAATGAAGCACAGCTGATTTGCTTCAGCTGGCACTCGTTATGGCCAACACTCAACAGAGCCAGATTTAGAACCAATGAGGAATCTTTCTGGATTTACCAGGTTTTCACCCGGTGACACCCTCCCCCACCGGATCCGTTCTAGTCCCGAGAACGGGGCCCAGACTCCTAATCTCCGTATCTTGCAGGGGGCACTCCTCGGGTCTCCCGCTGGGAGCGTCGAGCTGGGGCAGCGGGTTCTTCCTCTCTTGGCTCCGGAGTGGGGGCTCTACGGATCATAGCCCAGCCCACCCAAGGTGGCGCAGGGGCCACAGGCGCTAGCGCCTCTGGCTCTTGTCTCGGGTAATTGGGACAGGGGCGCAGCAAGTTTCGGTGCAGGACTCGCACAGGGCCGGGCTTACCCTCGGGACGGATGGTGTACACGGGCTGGTCAGGCCTCTGCTGTTGCTCCACTACGTAGGGGGTGGTCTCCCACCGGTCGCTAAGTTTCCCCTTCCCTTGGCGCCGGTTATCCCGGACCAGCACCCGTTCTCCGGGCAACAAAGGGGCCTCTCGGGCAGTGCGGTCGTACAAGCGCTTGTTTTTCTTGGCTGCTACATCGAGATGTTTGGATACCTTGTCGTAGGCAGAGTGGAGTTGGCGGTGGTGTCGGTGTACCCATTCGGTGGTAGTGGCGGGAGCCTCAGCTGGAGCCGTCCCCAACAGCAGATCTGTGGGCAGACGTACATGTCTCCCAAACATCAGGTAAGTAGGGGCATACCCCGTTGTGCTGTGGATGCTGTTATTGTAGGCCTGTACCAGGGCTGGTAGACTGTCCGTCCAGTACCCTTGGTGGTCCGCATCCAATGTCCCTAACAGACTCAGGAGCGTCTGATTAAAACGTTCACACCCCCCGTTCCCCTGTGGGTGATAAGGCGTGGTGCGGGTCTTCCGGCATCCGTACAGATTACATAGCTCCTGGACGACACGGGACTCAAAGTTCGGCCCTTGGTCGGAATGGAGCGTCTCAGGGCATCCAAAGGGCTGAAAGACGTGTCTCCATAGAGCACTGGCAGTGGTGGTGGCGGTCTGGTCTAAGGTTGGTATGGCCCAGGCATATTTGGTGAATAAATCGGTGACTACCAAGATGTTCTGGTAGCGATCGGTAGGGCGACTTAAGGTCAGAAAATCCATAGCCACCATATGCAACGGGGCTCTAGGTCTCACTGGGACCATGGGGGCCCTCACGTCTCGCCGGGACTTGAACAGCGTACAACGGGGGCATCCTTGTACATACCTCCCCACCGACTCTTCCATCCCACTCCAAAAGAAGTGCCGGCGCAGTAGTGACACCGTCCGTTCTTGGCCCTGATGTCCTAGCTGGTCATGATAGGCCTGGAGCAACGGCTGGATTTGGGCTTCGGGCACCACCACTTGGGATACCAGCTCGTGGGTCCTGGAGTCCAGAACGGACCTGCAGATCACACCATCTCTGAACTTCAATCTTTTCCACTGCCCCAGAAGCTTCCTTACTCTCCCCGGATGTTCCCGTCGTTCTTCCACCCCAGGGAGTTTGTTCCGCTCCACGTAGGTACGTAGGGTAGCCAACCCTGCATCCTGTTCTTGCCGTTCCCTCCATCGACGGGGGTCCCATCCCCAACTTACTGGTACTCCCTCCGCTCGTGTTCCAGGTGCTTCCACTACTCCCACCATCAGCCCTTCTTCTGGTTCTGGCCCTGGAGTTCCCCCTTTTCTAGCTGGTGGTAATCGGGACAGGACATCGGCATTTATGTGCTCTCGGCCTGGCCGATATTGTAGCCGATAGTTGAAGTTGGCGAGCTGGGCCACCCACCGCTGCTCCACCGCCCCTAGCTTCGCGGTTTGGAGATGCACCAGTGGACTGTTATCGGTTACCACCAGTACTTCGGCTCCCCACAGGTAATCCTTAAACTTCTCACATAAAGCCCACTTCAGGGCCAACAGCTCGATTTTGAAAGAGCTGTAATTAGCATCGTTCCGTTCAGCAGGGTGGAGGCTCCGGCTGGCGTAAGCAATGACCCTTTCCGCTCCATCTTGCCGTTGGGCCAGTACGGCTCCCAATCCGCTGTTGCTAGCGTCAGTGTAGAGGATGAAAGGCTGGGTGAAATCGGCATAAGCCAGAATGGGGGCCTGTACCAACTCCTGCTTAAGTCGGTGGAAGGCGGTCTCGCACTCCGGACTCCAGGTGATGGCGGGGGAACTCCGGCTCCGTGACACTCCAGCCCCGGCCAACAGCTGATTCAGGGGTTTTGCAATTTTTGCGAAGTCTTTTATGAAGCGCCTGTAGTAGCCGACGAATCCCAGAAAGGATCGCACCTGCCTCACGGTTTTCGGGGGAACCCAACCCTGCACCGCGGACACCTTCTCTGGATCGACGGCCACCCCTGCAGCGCTCACTCGGTGCCCCAGGAACTGAACTTCCCTTTTGAGGAGCTGGCATTTCCCTGGCTGGAGCTTCAGCCCGTACCGCTCCATTGCCCGGAAGACTTGCTCCAGATGTGACAAGTGGGAATCGAAGTCGGGGGAATAGACGATCACATCGTCCAAATAGACCAGGGTGGAGTCCATCAGCTGCCCTCCCAGGCATCGCTGCATAAGCCTCTGGAAGGTCGCAGGGGCGTTGCAGAGGCCGAAGGGCATGCGATCCCATTCAAACAGGCCGAAGGGGGTGGTAAAGGCAGTCTTCTCGCGGTCTTGTTCCTCCACTCTCACCTGCCAGTAGCCACTCGCCAAGTCCAAGGTGGAATACCAGCTGGCGTTGGTCAGCCCCGTAAGGGAATCCTCGATCCGGGGCAGGGGGAAGGCATCCTTCTTCGTCACCAAGTTCAGTTTACGATAGTCTACGCAAAATCTCCAAGAGCCCGTCTTCTTACGAACTAGGACAATTGGGGCGGCCCATGGACTGCTGCTCTCTCGAATGACTCCACGTCCCAACATTCCTTTTAGTAAGGCACGGACTTCTGTATATAAAGTCGGGGGTACCGGACGGTACCGCTCTCGACTGGGTGGAGCGTCTCCGGTAGGTATAGCGTGTTTGACTATACTGGTGCACCCATAGTCCTCATCATGGGTGGAAAAGACGTGTTGCCACTTGGTCAGTAGACTCTGAAGTCGGCGGGTTTGTTCCTCTAGTAGGCCCTCCCCCTGCAGGGACTCGCTCAGTAGGTGGATCGGCATGCCTCGTGTAGCGGGAGCAGGACAAGACTCTTCCCTTGCCAGACCGACTTCGACCACTGTTGCGCTCACCTGGCAGAAGCGGACCTCCTGCTCCTCCCTCACCTGATGGGGACTTACTGGCGTGATACGGGTCAGTCGTTGGTGCCGGTAGAGATGAACAGGGTAAGTATTCGTGTTCCTCACTTTGACTGCAATTCGGCCCCGACGGGCTACTGTTAACCCCCGAGCGACTTCAATAGTCTGGCACTCCCAGTGGGGCTCAACAAGGATGCAATCTTCGGGGCCATAGGCCCGCTCTGGAAGCCGAACCCAGACCACAGCCTCGCTCCGGGCAGGGACAGAGACAGCATGGCGACAGGCTACCCGACCAACGTCTTCCCGATCTCGTTGGGAGCTTGCGACCTGCACTCGCCGACAGTCGGTCACAACACGCTCCCACTCGTTCTTCTCGGCTGCGGAGGTGTAACGGAGAGGACCAGCCCGAAACAGCTCTTCCCAACAGTCCATGATCACATTCATCCCCAACAGGGCTCGATGTTCCCCCAGACAGGAGTCTCGCACAATCCCTTTTGTGGGATCGTGGTGCCATGGATCTCGAAGTTGGTAACCTGATATCCGATGTAGGGGATGTTCAGGCCATTTGCTCCTCGCAGGGTGAGCCAGGGGACTTCAGCTTCAGGTAAGTGGTGAGCATCGAACAGGTCTTTGGACAGACTCTCAGCAAGCATGGTAACCTGGGATCCTGTGTCTACCAGGCACCGAACAGTAACACCATTGATTTTGATCTCCACGAGGGGGCAACGTCCCACCAGGCCATCTCGTGGAGCTGGATTGACGAGCGGGTCCATCCGGGGGGTCCCGACCACTTGACCCACAGTGGCCGGTCGTTCTAAAAACCCCCCTGCGAGTTTAGTCGGGAGCCGCATTGGCGGCTATAATGTCCTGACTCTCCGCAGGTGTTACAGATCGGGCGCCCCTGTTCATCCCACTGGAACCTGGAACTGGACGGGCGGCTGGTGCGTCTTCCCGGACCCCTCCCTCCGTCAGAATACGACCGTTCCCGAGGTAAAGGCAAGGGCTCTGGCCGCCCACGGCGGAGTTCCCCAAGAATGGATTTTGAGAATTCAGCCATCTCTTCTCGGACGTCTTTCATCAGCTCTGCACGTAGGGCTTGCTTCCAGTCTGTCGGTTCGGGCTGTGTTGAGGCACTCGTTCCACTTGCAGCCAAACACACCGGTGTCTCAACGGTCTGGTGGTGATCCTGTTCCAGGGCTAGGGCCTCCTTACGTAAATCTTCGAATGTCAAGGTTGCATCCCTTCGAAGCTGCAGTCTCAGACTCTGTCGTATTGGACCTTCTCGTAACCCCAAGAGGAACTGATCTCTGAGTAATGTCTCTTCCTCACCCAGTCCATGATGCTCTCGACTCTTCAGTCTAGAGAACTGTTCTCGTAATCGCAGAGCGAATGCTCGTAGGGTCTGTCCAGGTCCCTGCTTACAGTTAAAGAACTGTGTTCGTAGCACTGCCACTGGAGTGGAATCACCATACTGCCCGGACAAGAATTCAAATATGGCCTGTGTGGTGGCTCGGACGGCTTCAGGCGCTGCTCGGACTTCCCTCTTCGCCTCCCCCTCAAGCGAATTCAATACGAATTGTATCTTCTGGGCTTCACGGAGCCCTTGCAGTCCGGCCAAGTATTCTACTTGCGCTCTCCAGTCCGTTAAACTTAACTCTGAGCCAGACCCACCATACTTCTGGGCCCACGGGACTCCCATAAACATAGATGCCATTGGTTGTCGGGCAGCTGGCAAATCTTCGTCCGCCATCCTGGGTCCTCTGGCCGCTCGACTCCGAGTGGTAACCCTGCCGACTTACGCCAAAAGTTATGTAACCGGTGTTAGGGCCGAGGGACGATTACCACACTCCGGAGGAGCAGACACCTGAGGATACCAAGAGGCGGACAACAGAATGACTTTCAAAGGTAAGTTTTTTTATTAATTTAAAACAATAAAAACAGTGCTGAGAATGTTCGTGGCTGGAACCCGATTTGGGAAGAGGAACTGGGGGGGGGGGATATTCCTCTTCTCTACTGACTCGTGGGTGGGACAGTAATTTCTTCGACTCGTCAGAAGGTGCTTGTAGGACGGACAGAGGCTTCTTCTCGCCTTCAACTTTCCCCACGGACAGAGCAGGTAAGTATTTGGCCCGTGAAGGTGTTCTTAGGACAGCCGATCGAATGAACAGTAGCTTCCTCACCTCTTCTGAGGGACAGACAGTGACGGTGCTCAGACTCGGCTTGTGGATGTGTTCATAGAACAGCCGATCGAATGACAGCAGCTTCCTCACCTCTTCTGAGGGACAGACAGTGACGGTGCTCAGACTCGGCTTGTGGATGTGTTCATAGAACAGCCGATCGAATGACAGCAGCTTCCTCACCTCTTCTGAGGAACAGACAGTGACGGTGGATCAGGCAATAACAAGTGAGACAGGACCGTGGTAATTTACCCGCCTTTACTCTCGTTCCGTGCGTAGCAGAGCGGCGTTGTTGGGAGAGTTCGTGAGACTGGACTTTCGTGGACGTGAGAGACAGTGCTCGTGGAGTGTGGTACTCGGGGTGCGTTGAGCTCTTTCCCTCCACACCGTACACTCAAGTGGGAACCTGGACACAGCTTTAGACAGATCAATTTGAAGGGATCTTCACAGTCATAAGTCAATATTCATCCATCAAAGTTTCAGAGGGAAACGCAGTCGTTTGATCTCACCACACTTGTGCATAAATCACTCTTATAAATCTTCACACGTGTGCACTTCACTCTTTCAGACACTGCAAACTCACTTCATCTCCACAGTGATTAATCGACTCGTTTCTCTTCTCTCTGTAGGGTGGATGACTCGAGGAATAACGTTTTCAGAAGATCAGCATGAACACAGCAACGATTCTCCCAGCTGTTCCAGTTACTACGCTTCGTTCTGTCAACAAGATCACACACGCTGCCCACAAACAAAGGTTAGTTGCACTCTGGTGATGGCCAATCTTCAACTGTGGTTTTCTCAACGGGTAATCAAATGAAGGGTGCACTTAACTTTTCCTCGGTGAGTCACTCAATATCCTGCAGTGGTTTCCTCTCTCACTTACTTCATTACGTTGCTGTTCGTGGTTTCTTCAGAAAACTCACTAAATGAGCATGCCTCGGGGAATCTCACAGTAGAACTCCGATCCGGCATTATACCTTCAGCCTTCCTCTTTCACCGCCGCTGTCAGAACACACACTGCTGCCTACCCGTCCTCCCACACTGCGCAAACACTGCCTTTTTATGCTCCTTTTCCTGAGCACATGCTTCAATGAAGCACAGCTGATTTGCTTCAGCTGGCACTCGTTATGGCCAACACTCAACAGAGCCAGATTTAGAACCAATGAGGAATCTTTCTGGATTTACCAGGTTTTCACCCGGTGACATAGTGACATTGTTATGAAGGATGACCAGATATTAAAGTTTGTCGAGAGTTGGCTTGAGAAAGACGGACCAGAAAGTTTGAAAACGTTTTAAAAGCTTAAAGTTTGAAGATTTTCAGTTTGACGTGTTTGAAGTCAATACAGTCTATCAGAAATGTGATTGTTTGGGTACTCAGGTGGTTGCCAGGGTACCCAGGGTGGTTGCTAAGGTCTTGCTATGTGCTTGCTAGAGTACTCATGTGGTTGCTATGCGCTTGCTATACGGTTACTAAAGTATTCTGGGTGGTTGCTAGGGTACTCTGGGCGGTTGCTATGCAGTTGCTAAGGTACTTGGGGTGATTGCTAGGGTGTTGCTATTCGATTGCTAGGTTACTCTGAGTGGTTGCTAGGGCCTTGCTTTATGGTTACAAAGGTATTCTGGGTGGTTGCTAGGGTAATCTGGGTGGTTGTTATGCAGTTGCTAAGGTACTTGGGGTGGTTGCTAGGGTGTTTCTATGTGGTTGCTAGGGTACTTGGGGTGGTTGCTAGGGTCTTGCTATGCAGTTGCTAGGGTACTTGGGGTGGTTGCTAAGGTGTTGCTATGCGGTTACTAATGTATTCTGGGTGGTTGCTAGGCTACTCTGGGTGGTTGCTATGCAGTTGCTAAGGTACTTGGGGTGGTTGCTAGGGTGTTGCTATTCGATTGCTAGGTTACTCTGAGTGGTTGCTAGGGTCTTGCTATGTGGTTGCTAGGGTACTCAGGTGGTTGCTAGGGTGGTTCATATGCAGTTGCTAGGGTACTTGGGGTGGTTGCTAGGGTGTTTCTATGCGGTTGCTAGGGTACTCAGGTGGATGCTAGGGTGGTTGCTAAATGGTTGCTAGGGTACTTGGGGTGGTAACTAAGGTCTTGCTACGTGGTTCAAACTTCTACTAACTTCTTTCCCTTACCCCTACCTCTCCAGCCAGAAGAGAATCGCGACACCTTCACATGAACACGCAAAACGAAGTGGTAGAAATGGATATCAGTCATTTATTGCCTAAACAAGCCCAATCCCAGATTGTATGACAGTAAAATGACATGCATATGAGGAACATGGACATGATTTATTTCCACCTTTTCCTTGTTTTGCTGTCTGTCAATAAATAAATCAAATCCAATCTGACTATGATTGTGTGTCAGCGTTTGTAACGCTCGTAAACGTTGATTTGTCAAGATTGTTTATAATGGCTCTTATAAGTTCTTCTGCACGTCTATCAATTCAGACTCGTGTAATATTTGATACTAAAATATTCATATGGTCAGTTCCTCTTTGTCTGCACACAGATCATTGACGTTCTTTCCTGTTTTAACGCTCAGGCTCATTCTCAGAGTTTCACTTTAGATATATCTTACAGCTCATATTGGTTTTAATTTGCAGCTGCAAAATTTGCTCCGGTCTGTCATGTTTGAGTAATACATGATCATTTCTTCAGTTTAATAGATCATCTTCACTGATGCTGATGTTTTTCTTGCAGTCTTTTAAGGCGAGTAATATTCCTTCACTTCACTGAAATGTGCTCTCTGTAATAATTTATTAACCAAAACTTCCAACTTGAGGAAAATAGATTTTGTTTTATATATTAGCAATTTAATTTCATGTGAATTTCTAAATCCATATCAAAGTAATATTTTACCAATTAATATCAATTGCAAGTGCCTATAAATAACAAGCCATTTACATGTTGATCTGCTGCAGTTTTTCTCCACTAGTTCTTGCATTTTGCCTTCAACACTACAAGGTGAGATATTTACAAAGTTTACATTAAAGAAATATTTAATTAGTTATTAGTTAATGAAATTATACATTATACTTTTGGAAGTGTGTGTTCCTTGAAATATCATAAAAGGACCAAACATAAAACATCTGTTAATCAGTTGTCCCTGAATATTTTAAGAAAATAAGTTTGATATTGTTGACTTGAAAGTTCAGATTAGGTCAAAAAGAGGCTAAAAATGAAATCTTAGCGATGAAATAAATGTCACAACTGTCTCCTAGAATGAGCTCTGAGAAGAGAGAGACACACAGGAGATATGAGCATGCTTGGAGAACCACGAGGCAGGCCCTGTCCAGATCTCCATCTCACCTGGACATTAATTTAGCTCCTAAACTCTGGAATAGTCTTCCTGATATTGTCCGAGGTTCAGACTCGCTGTCCCAGTTTAAAACTAGATTAAAGACACATCTCTTTAGCCAAGCATTCACATTATAATTACCTTTTATACTACAGTTAAATGGGAACAACAGCATTAATATAATATTCTGAACAGCAGCTACGCTAATTATTTCCCATCTGCTTTTCTGTTGTTATCTCGGGACACTAGTTTGAATACAATAGTTCGTCAGCTCCAGTTTGTATCCAGCCTCTCATGAAGACTTCGAATGCCCAACACCTGTGATGAGACGACTCCACGCCTGTGAAGAGACGACTCAACGCCAGCGTTGTTATGGCCTAAATTAATACACGACTGATTATCTTTTTCGAACATTATTCTTTAACATTGTGTTTCTAACATTTTTTATACTGTTCATCTATGAAATGCACTTTCTGTAAAGCTGCTTTGAAACAATGTGTATTGTGAAAAGCGCTATACAAATAAATTTGAATTGAATTGAATTAATCCACCAGCTGAAGGACAATCACTTGATCTTCCACTTGAAGAACTATCACACACAGCTGCTGATGGAGCAGTGGCATCAGCTGATATGGAGATGATTTGTGGAGAGAATTCATCTGAGCCGGAACATCATTTGCTCTCTGAAAATGTGGAAGAGCAGTCAAGAGCAGCAACATGAGAGGTTATTAGCAGCTTGAGTGAATCCTTGACCTCTGACCTTGAAGAAAATAAGGAGACGTCACTGGCAGAACTGTCCACACGGTCCACACGGGCCAGCGGATACCAGATAAAACACAATGCACTTGACAACCTGCTCAAACTGTTACAAAGGCACAGACACAATGAGTTACCCTCAACTGCTCGGACTCTTCTGCACACTCCCCGGCAAACTGATGCACAGCAATTATCTGGAATGGGAAACCTTTACTTGCCACTAAAACAGAAATGACAAGAAACATTAGAACATGACCCACTTGATGAAGTAGTTAAACTCTATTGTGTTGATTGATCATTTATCATTGATGGATTGCCACTGTACAAGAGCTCCAAAACATGTGTGTGGCCAGTCCTTTGTGCAGTCATGATCCGGTCAACGTTTCCCCCACGGCTCTGACATGAGGTGCAGGTCGACCAACAGATCCCGGCACAGGAAGGGAACTGGGCCATCTGATGAATGATGGGATTAACGTCATGGGACGGAAAATAAAAGTTAATCTGAGGTGCTTTGTGTGTGATGCTCCAGCTCGTGCATTAGTGAAACATATCACACCGTTCTCTGGGTACTTTGGCTGTGATCGATGTGAGCACAAAGGTGTGTGTTTTAACAGAGTTACACACCAAGAGACTGATGACCTCCGGACAGATGAAACATTCAGAGCTCAAACACAAGTTCAGCCTCACCATGGGAACACACCTCCGGCTCACCTCCGCATGGAGACGGTGAGGTCCTTCCCCATTGATCACATGCACCAGGCTTGTCTCAGTGTAATGAAGAAGACCAGAGGACACAGAGTTGTGAGGGTTTCGGCCAAATCACAGAGATCACTGCAAGACTGCGGTCTCTTCAGAAATGCATCCCATCTACTTCTGCACGAAAGCCTAGGGGTCTTGAGGAGCTGGACAGGTGGAAAGCAACATAGTTTCGTCAGTTCCTTCTGTACACAGGGAAGATTGTGTTGAAGGGAAACTGTCAGATGACATGCACTTACACTTCCTTTCTTTCAGTGTGGCCATGGCAATCTTGGTATGTCCAAGTCTTGTGCAGGAACAATCCAAATATGCCAATGAACTTCTGCAATATTGTGTGGAAAAAGGTCGGACACTCTATGGCCAGGAGTTCCTCGTGTGTAACACCCACACCATGCTGTGCATAGCAAGAGATGCTGAAAGGTTTGGTGGTCTGGAACATTTTTGAAGATGACCTGCAGACACTGAAGAGGATGGTGCGATCTGGCAGAAACCTACAGATTCAGGTTTGCTAAGAGAATGAAAGAGATGAGCAAACAGAAAACAACTGCAAGACTGCACACATCCTCAGTGGGGCCAATGCTGAGAGGTCCTTCAAGTGGCAGACGAGGAAGAACGAGTGCTTTGGTGTGTGTACAGTAAACCATACCCTCTGTTCACCAGCCCGTGCATGTAATTTCTGATTGTGCCTACAAATACAACCAAAAAACAGCATTATTAAAAGATTCAGGATCAGAACTCACAAAACATGCAATTAAAATCAACACAAAAGAGAGAAGTGAGATTTTTCTGTCAGTGCTTCAGAATCAGAATCAGAAAAAGCTTTATTGCCAAGTGTGCTTGCACACACAAGGAATTTTTCTTGGTGCTGAAGCTTCCAGTGCACATATACAATACAAACACAACAAGAACATAGTAATACAAATTCTAAGAATAAAAATATGAAAAATAGTATAAAAAATTATATAAGGTCACAGTTACATTTAGTCAGAATAAACATTTACAGATTATGAACATATTTACAGTATTGAGTAGTATGAATATATAATCTCCTGAGTTTAAAAGATTGCACTAAACAGTCAGAGTATTGGGAGGGGGTATTTTAACTGTTCAAGAGGGAAATGGCTAGTGGGAAGAAACTGTTCCTGTGCCTAGATGTTCTAGTGGCCAGTGATCGGAGTTGCCGTCCTGATGGTAACAGTTCAGACAGGAGGTGTCCAGGGTGAGCGGAGTCTGTAATGATTTTGTCTGCTCTCTTCCTCACTCTGGAAGAGTACAGGTCCTGGAGGGTTGGCAGTGGAGCACCAACAATCCTCTCCGCAGTCCGATTTGTGCGTTGTAGTCTCTTGATGTCAGATTTGGTAGCTGAACCAAACCAGACAGTGATGGAAGTGCATAAGACTCAATGACAGCCGAGTAGAACTGAATCAGCAGCTCCTGTGGGAGGTTGAACTTCCTCAGCTGACGAAGGAAGTACAGTCTCTGCTGGGCCTTTTTCACAATGGAGTCAATGTGATTATCCCACTTCAGGTCCTGAGAGATGGTAGTGCCCAGGAACCTGAATGACTCCACTGCTTCCACAGTGCTGTTTATGATGGTGAGTGGGGGAGAGCTGGGCTGTTCCTCCTGAAGTCCACTATCATCTCCACCGTTTTGAGCGTGTTGAGCTCAAGGTTGTTATAACTGCACAGACAGCCAGCTGTTCAACCTCCAGTCTGTAAGCAGACTCGTCACCGTTTTGGATGAGGCAGATGACAGTGGTGTCGTCTGCAAATTTCAGGAGCTTTACAGAGGGGTCTTTAGAAGTGCAGTCATTGGTGTACAGGGAGAAGAGCAGTGGGGAGAGAACACACCCCTGGGGGGCGCCAGTGCTGGTAGTGAGAGTCCTGGATGTGAGTTTCCCCAGTCTCATGAGGAAGCTGGAGATCCACTGACAGATTGAGGATGGCATGGAGAGCTGGGTCAGTTTAGCTGAGAGAAGATCAGGCATGATGGTATTGAAGGCCGAACTGAAGTCCACAAATAAGATCCTTGCATAAGTCCCAGGTCCTTTGAGATGTTGCAGGATATAATGCAGTCCCATGTTGACTGCATCATCCACAGACCTGTTTGCTCTGTAGGAAAATTGAAGAGGATCCAGCAAGGGTCCAGTGATGTCCTTCAGGTGGGCCAGAACCTTTCAAACGACTTCATGACCACAGACGTGAGAGCGACAGGTCTGTAGTCATTAAGGCCAGTGATTTTGGATTTTTTGGGCACGGGAATGATAATGGAGTGCTTGAAGAAGCAGGGAACTTCACACTGCTCCAATGATCTGTTGAAGATCTGCGTGAAGACTGGGGCCAGTTGGTCAGCGCAGGCTTTCAAACAGGCAGATGAGATGCCGTCTGGGCCTGAAGCTTCACTAGTCTTCTGTTTTTTGAAGACTCGGCTCACATCCTTCACACAGACCTTAAACTCGGGTTGGATGACAGGAGGGGGGAGGAAAGGGGGTACAGGAGGTGATGGGGGACGTGTGAATTGCAGATCAGAGCGGGTGTGTGGTGTGAGACTGGGCTTTTCAAATCTGTAGTAAAAAGCATTCAGCTCATCGGCCAGTTGCTGATTCTCAGCAGATCGGGGGGATGGTGACTTGTAATTGGTGATATTCTTCAAGCCTTTCCAAACTGAAGCTGGGTCGTTGGAAGAAAACTGGTTTCTCAACTTTTCAGAGTAGCTTCTTTTAGCAACTCTGATCTCCTTTGTCAGTCTGTTTCTGGCCTGGTTATATAAGATTTTATCCCCACTTCTGTAAGCATCCTCTTTGGCATGACGGAGCTTTTATTTTGTTAAATAATTTTCTTTTGCTCTTTTTGTGTTATCATATATTATTGTTCTTTTGTTTATTCTTCAGTTTGTTCACTCTTTCATTCGGTCTCTTGCACTTTCATACTTTTTCTGTTTTTTGTTTGTTTGTTTTTTTAGATCCACAGCACTCACACAGTGACGTGTATTTACAATGTACGTATTACTAAATTTATGTCCATTATTATTTTTTATTTTATATTGTATTTTCTCGAAATCACGACACTAAACATTTGCAGTTAACAAATGATAGACACTCTCAGAGAATGATGTTAAGTCTATGTTAAATATATAATGTAATAATCTATAAGCCAAGGCATATTCAATTTCACTCATTCCCTTCACCTTGAAAGCAAATATGATCCATGAGTCCCAGTGCACTAAAATATTTCGCAGCCTGAAAAACACTTACAGCTGAACTTTGTGTAAAGAAAATAGTGTAACAGGTTTTTCTGGATTCGGCCCATGACTGACTCTGACTGGATAGAGAAAATAAATCACAGAACAGCAAAATCACATGAATCCAATGTGCACATATGTTCTCAAACACACACATATACTGTGTGAAATATACAGGGTAAGATTGAGTGAGATGAAGCTACTTTTAAATGATTCTCTTGAGCATTAGGGGTGTGACGAGTCTCGAGCCACAAGATCTCGCGATATTAAAACATGACAATATTTCTCCTCGAGGTGAAAAGCTGTCTCGTGACATCAGCATGAGGGAGTTGGGTTTGTCCTTTTACAGCGCTTGCATTATATTGTGCTGTCTTTACTGCATATGATAATTCATACTCAGAAAGTAGAACTGAAGTGACATTTATTACAAGATGATTAGAGGTTAAAAAATTACAACATGGACCTATGTTGTTGTTGTTATGTTAGTCACTTGATTGTCCACATGTGTACATTTGTCTTTGGCTTCACCACAAAGAAACACATTCAATATCATCTCACAACTCACATAAGACAACAAGTAACACAATCCCCCCTCACACTCAGATCCCAGTAATTAAAATTCTGACTGCAGATGACATTCGATACACATTTGTCCTTGCTTGAGGTTGCCTAAACCGTCTTTTTGATGGTAAAAGCTGAAATCTAATATTCAAGAGATGAGAACAATCTTCAATAATAACCTGTGCTATTTGTTTGACTCTAGTTTGATACATTTCATTCAATTGTCTTTGTGGTTGTCCTAAATTGCACTACTAATTTTAAGTACTCTGCACAGTTTTTGCTTTTCTTTAACTGGCAATAGTCCATACCACATAGCCATATTAAAACATATACAGTGGGGCAAAAAAGTTCAGCCTCCAATTGTGCAAGTTCTCCCACTTAAAAAGATGAGAGGCCTGTAATTTTCATCATAGTTACACTTCAACTATGAGAGACAGAATGAGAAAAAAAATCCAGAAAATCACATTAAATAATTTATTTGCAAATTATGGTGGAAAATAAGTATTTGATCAGCTACAAAAAAGCAATATTTCTGTCTCTCTCAGACCTGTAACTTCTTCTTGAAGAGGCTCCTCTGTCCTCCACTCGTTACCTGTGTTAAAGGCACCTGATTGAACTCGTTATCAGTATAAAAGACACCTGGCCACAACCTCAAACAGTCAGACTCCAAAGTCCACTATGGCCAAGACCAAAGAGCTGTTAAAGGACACCAGAAACAGAGGATGCGACACTCACTATGGTCGATACAATTACAAGCCATTTACAACAAGCAAAGGCTTATGTGTGTGTCTGCCTTTAATACCATGCAGATACATTTGCTATTGGAACGTCTCCTGGTTCTAGGTGTAAATGTGTGAGATGGTGGTCCAGTGGGTTATGTGGGTCCACTGATATGCAGAAGCTGGTTCGATCCCAGCAGTCACCACCAGTGTCTCCTTAAGCAAGGCACTTTACTCCCTGTTGCTCCAGGGGGATTGTCCCTGTAATAAGGGCACTGTAAGTCGCTATGGATAAAAGTGTCTGCCAAATGCATAAATATAAATATAAATGGAGGAATAGTTCAATGGATAAAGAATTTCTTAACAAAGCGACCACAGCAAGTTTGTGCTCGGGGGTTCAAATCAGATATTATATTTCTAAACAAGGGGGCACCCCAAGGATGCGTCCTGTCACCTCTTCTATTTTCTGTTTATACAAGTAGTATAAGAGTGCAGCATGAGAATTACAAACTATATAAATATGCAGATGATATGGCACTTGTGGCATTTTTATGGAAAGACTGTGTACATTTTGAGTATGAGGAACAGGTTTTGAAACTAGAAAAATGGTGTGAAGAAAGTTCCTTATTGATAAATGTACGTAAAACAAAAGAGTTGATTTTAAATCATTCAGCGCCTTTAACAGAAATAATGCTATGTGATCAAACTGTTGAAATTGTGAAGACTTATAAGTATTTAGGAATCATGATTGACTGTAAATTGAACTTCTCTGATAATGTAGCTCTTATTTGTAAGAAAGCAAATCAAAGGCTATTGTTGCTACGGAAATTGAAAGAATTTTGTGTGAGCAAAGCTGTGTTGCAAAGAGTTTATACAGGTCTAATTGAGAGTGCTTTAGGGTATAATATTACAGTGGGGTTCGGACGAGTTATTTCGGCAAATAAAGTTAAATTAGACAGAATTACAAGAGTAGCAGGAAAAATTTTAGGATTAAAGCAAAAATCAGTCGCTCAGTTACACCAAATTGCTGTTCAGAGAAAAGCTTTGATTATAACACGAGACACAAAACACCCCTTGAATCATGTTTTTGAATTATTACCATCACGCCGTCGTTATAGAATGCCAAAAGCAATTAAAGCAATATATAAACAAACTTTCGTACCAAATGCAATAAGTCTTTTGAATAAGAGGTAGGAAATGTGAATATTTTAATTTTGTCATTGTGGATGTAGTGTATTGTTAGATGTATTTATTGGATGTTGTGTACTGTTAACTGTTCTGTGATTATGTGGGAAGACCAAAGATAAATTTTCAGCTTAGGCAGGAAAATAAAGTAGCACTACCACAAAACAAAATTGTAGACCTGCACCAGGCTGGGAAGACTGAATCTGCAATAGGTAAGCAGCTTGATGTGAAGATATCAACTGTGGCAGCAATTATTAGAAAATGGAAGACATACAAAACCACTGATAATCTCCCTCGATCTGGGGCTCCATGCAAGATCTCACCCTGTGAGGTCAAAATGATCACAAGAACGGTGAGCAAAAATCCCAGAACCACATTGGGGGACCTAGTGAATGACCTGCAGAGAGCTAGGACCAAAGTAACAAAGGCTACCATCAGTAACACACTAGTTGTCCAACGACATCAGAGCAAATATTTCAGCAGTGCTGGATGATGTGGAATATTTGGCCCTGACGACTGACATGTGGTCCAGCTGCAACATGAGGCCTTAAACGTCAGTGACTGCACCATACAGTGGACATACTGTATGCTTTGTTAATACCTTTCAAATGTTAGCCTACTGTCCTAATGCATTACGTTAAGTGATATTAATAAATCACATTCCCAGTGAATTGCTCTCTGAAAGCAAATGCAATGAGTTTGCCATTTATTCGGAGAAGATTAATAATATCAGAAAGGCGATCAGTATATCCTCATGCTATGCTGAGGTCAGATAGACTCGAAATTAGTCACTATGTCTGATTTCGAAGCAATCGACGGTAACATTTTAAAATACTGATACAGGTAAATTATCAGTGCTGGTGCTACTCGACCTCAGTGCTGCATTTGACACTGTCGACCACAACATACTTCTTGACAGGCTGGAAAACTGGATCGGGCTTTCTGGGATCGTCCTTAAATTGTTCAGGTCATACTTAGAAGGGAGAGGTTATTATGGGAGTATAGGTGACCATAAGTCTGAGTGGACATCCATGACATGTGGAGTCCCACAAGGGTCAATTCTTGCACCACTCCTATTCAATCTGTACATGCTCCCACTAAGCCAAATAATGAAAAAGAACAAAATGGCTGAACACAGTTATGCTGACGATACCCAGATCTACTTTGCCCAATCACCTAATGACTACAGCCCCATTGACTCTCTATGTAAATGCATTGATGAAGTTAACAACTGGATGTGCCAAAACTTTCTTCAGTTAAACAAAGTCAAAACTGAAGTCATTGCATTTGGAAATAAAGATGAAATTCTCAAGGTGAACACATATCTTGAAGCTAGATGTCTGAAAACAAAAAATCAAGTCAGGAATCTTGGTGTGATTTTGGAGTCAGACTGGAGTTTCAGTTGTCATGTCAAAGCAATAACTAAATCAGCCTACTATCATCTAAAAAATATATCAAGAATTAGAGGCTTTGTTTCCAGGCAAGACTTAGAGAAACTCTTTTATCACCAGCAGGGTGGACTATTGTAATGGTCTTCTCACCGGCCTTCCCAAAAAGACCATTAGACAGCTGCAGCTCATACAGCAGAACGCCGAGCAGAACCAGAACATATGACCATATCAAACCAGTCCTCAGGTCTTTACACTGGCTTCCAGTTACATTTAGGATCGATTTTAGAGTACTGTTACTTGTTTATAAATCACTCAATGAGCTAGGACCTCAATACATTGCAGATATGCTGATTAAATACAAACCTAACAGATCACTCAGATCATCAGGATCAAGTCAATTAGAAATGCCAAGGGTTCACTCAAAGCAAGGAGAGTCTGCTTTTAGCTATTATGCCAGCCGTAGCTGGAACCAGCTTCCTGAACAGATCAGATGTGCTCCAACAGTAGCCACTTTCAAATCCAGACTCAAAACACATCTGTTCAGCTGTGCATTTACTGAATGAGCTGTGCCACTGTACGTCCGACTGATTGCACCTTATCTTATCTATGTATTTGATTCTTTTTAGTATCTATACATCATTTTATTCTTTTTAATTCTCTTTACAACGGTATATCTCTATTTCTTATGCATCTGTTGATTATTATTTCTGGTTAGGGCTGTCTGACTGGAAGAGTTTGGAAAAGGAGAGCAGTGTGCTTCGCTTCATTCCTTTAATGGTATAAGTAAAGAAGAGGACTCAAGAAAGGGGAGGCCCAGCGGGGCATAGAAACGTCCCCTACAGGCCCGTCCTGGACCGACTTGTAAGGTCAAATAGAGCCAATCCTGTTAGATCATCACAAATCACACTGTGTGACAAGGATCTGATGAACTTGGGTACGGCATGTGTGTAGACTGTACGATGATGACACCTATTGAATCTCAGGCTACGACACACGTTAGTATAGAATAATAAACGTCATCAGCATGAGCTAGTGCTGAACAAATAGAGCGAGATGAACCGCACTTTGGTCATTGTGGTTTTTATAGGCTACACTAAAGAGAAAGGAAAACATGAAAACGCGTCATATGACCCCTTTAATACATTAATACAAATGTGATACAACTATTATTATAAACATGATTATACACTCAAGCTTCCATTGTTTGTAAATTAATCTTTCATTAGTCTTTGTCTCCCTCTGCTGGTCCAACACAAACACATTCAGGCTCTATTATTCTCTCTGTAACAAAACAGACCTTTTGAGTTTATACTGTGTTTTTATAGAAATAAAATGGTTCATCTGTGAAAGAGAAACTGATTTGCTGCTATGAAATAAAAGGTGTTTCACAGCCGCCTCATCAGGTCTGTCAGAGGATCGTTGAAAACTTCACTGTCTCTTCAGTCTCTGTTGATTCTGTTGACTGTGAGTCTCTGTAGTGGATCCTCATTCACCATCAGATGATCAGCAGAACATCAGACTCTCCTCGGATCAATCCTAAAATAAAACACACACACAGTCACATATGCAGTATGAGACATTACATCTGTCACATCTTTTCATAAGAAAACTGAGCACTAACTAGATAAGCTTTATTAATTCATTCTCAAACATGATAATATAGCTTCTATCTGATGCTCAAAATCACTTTAGAAAATCAAAAGGTCATGAAAGGTCACTCACACAACAGACAGCTGATACAGAACCAGCAAAAATTATCATTACACTCCACCACACATGTACTTTTATTTCTAGTGAGTAAAACAGCCATTTGAACTTTAAATGAAAATATGATGATGGAAACGGTTACAAACTATTGTTACCATAGTGTCTCCAGTTTATAATGTGGATCATCCTTCAGATCAGAGAGCAGCTTCACTCCTGAGTCTCCTTGATTATTCCCAGACAGATACAGTTTTCTCAGGTGTGAGGGGTTTGATCTCAGAGCTGAAGCCAGAGCAGCACAACCTTCATCTGTGACACCACAACCAATCAACCTGTAGAGAACAATGACACACATTAAGTCTATCTCAAAAGCTCAACATTACCCCTTAAACAAACAAAAATAAATAAATAACATAATGCTGTCAATATGAAATATATATAAATACTCTTTAGTTCACAAGTTTCAGTCACGTGACTTTTTTGTCGCGGCCGCCATCTTTAGGACCTTTGCGTAGCCTTTGCTTGATGAGCGGAAAGATGTCACACACCAAAATAGCGCACCTCACCACCGACGAAAAGCAACGATATGTAAATAAAAGATACTTTAGGATTAGATCCTTATTTACTGCACCGTGAACTGCTGACTCCACTGAAGTCTAGTAAAACCTTGCCAAATTTGCCGTTTGCTGATATTTATATCTACCTCGTCCACAATCCCTCTCCGTACACCGGCGAAGCGCTCAAGGCATTCACACACACACACACACACACACACACACACACACACACACACACACACACACACACACACACACACACACACACACACACACACACACACACACACACACACACACACACACACACACACACACACACACACACAGAACAGATCACAGAACAGATCACTGAGACAGACACACACACACACACACACACACAAAGACAGATCACAGAACAGACCACTGACACACACACACACACACACACACACACACACACAGAGACACACAGATACAGACACACACACACAGATGACAGCACAGAACAGATCACTGACACACACACACACACACACACACACACACACACACAGATGACAGCACAGAACAGATCACTGACACACACACAGAACAGACCACTAGGCCTGTCGCGATAGTCAATGTAAATGCTTCTAAGCGCGACAAGACACAAGAGAATGCGCTTTATGTCAATGTCCTGTCTGTGTGTGTGTGTGTGTGTGTGTGTGTGTGTGTGTGTCAATGTCCTGTGGGTTTACAAAAAGATTGTTTTAAGTTCACTTAAATTAAAAGTTGTTTTTTAAAGCCTAATAAATGTTGAGATTGGCAGCTTTCAGTTATACTGTAATGTAAAGTCAATAAATGTTTCATAGAGAGATCAGTGATACTGGCCTTCATTCATAAAAACATGACAATACAGATTGAGATCGAATGATGCAAGGAGGCAGTGGAAATCTGAAGCATAAGATTTGTCCAGATGAATGTTGAAGTCGCCAAGGACTATGAGTGGGCTGCCATCCTCTGGAAATGAGGACAGCAGAACGTCTAGCTCATGAACAAAGGTGGTCAATGGACCAGGGGGGCGGTAAATGACTACAATAAGGAGTTTAACGGGAGTCGTAAGCGTAATAGCGTGGTATTCAAATGTGTTGTTATTGCAAAGAGATGTGTGAGTTGAGTATTTCCAGTTGTTATAAATGAGAAGACCAGTGCTACCACCCCTCCCAGTCTGGCGTGGGGTGTGGGAGAAAGATAAGTTATTAGAAAGAGCAGCGGGTGTTGCTGAGTCTTCTGGGCGGACACAGGTCTCAGTCAAGGCCAAGATTTTGAGAGCGGATTGAGTGGCAAAGGCTGGAATGAAGTCAGCTTTATTGACTGCTGACTGACAATTCCATAGGCCCACAGAAAAAGAGGGAGGAGCATTAGCGGAGAAAGGAACAGGACGTAGATTAGCAATGTTACGGTGTCGTGTAGGCCTGCGTGTAATAGTGGGACGTGGTTGAGAGATAACGTTAGAGAGAAAAGGAAGGTGAAAGAGAATGAGATGGAGATGGCTCTGAGCCTTACCGGAGTCCTTGCCTCGGAGGAGTCGCGCAGAGGAAGAGTCGAAAACAGATGTCTTTACCCGCGTCGGTCTTCACACGCGGAGGCTGAAAACGCATCTGCGCAAGCTATGGAACGCTCGTTAAATAGATACTATTCACTGCTAGAGTGAGTTCAGGTGGGAGATAATTATACTTAAATGCCCGTGAATGGCTTCAAATCAATACCAATCTCTGCCTGAATAGGACAACTTACTTAAGTGCAAAAGGCTCGTTCAGTAATAACGAACTCGTATGTTATTCAAATGCAATTTACTATGACAGGATCAATTACACACAGACAGAATAAAATGCAATACCAGTAGGAGAAACAACACTGTTCTAGCAAGTACCACTTTAAGCCGTGTAACACAACTGCAGAATAAGTTCAAAACACTTACATGCGTGCTCGTCCGAACTGCTTCACTCGCCGTTCGCTTCCCGAGTGAAAGAATAGCCGACTTCTATTTATATAATGTTTTTCGTTCGCCCGGCAGGCTCTGATAATTATACTTAAACGCCCGTGAATGGTTTCAAATCAATACCAATCTCTGCCTGAATAGGACAACTTACTTAAGTGCAAAAGGCTTGTTCAGTAATAACAAACTCGTATATTATTAAAATGCAATTTACTATGACAGGATCAATTACACACAGACAGAATAAAATGCAATACCAGTAGGAGAAACAAAACTGTTCTAGCAAGTACCACTTTAAGCCGTGTAACACAACTGCAGAATAAGTTCAAAACACTTACATGCGCGCTCGTCCGAACTGCTTCACTCGCCATTCGCTTCCCTCTAATGCATAATTCATGCATTAGAGGGTTAAAAATAAACAAGCAGCCATTAAAGGGGCCAAGCGCAAAGAAGAAGACAAGACATGCCAAAATGGCTGGCAATGTCAGATCAACCGCAGCAATGAGCAATTAAAGACCTATTAAGGTGATTTTAGGCAAAACAGCTGTAAAATGATAAATATAGTCAATAATAATGATTTAATGATTTATCACTTTCAACCAATAGGTGGCACAGTTACAAAATTGATGTGGTGTGGTCAGAATAAGGGAACAATGACACATGCAAAGATTGGTGTCAATATATCAAAGCAGGGTGTCAATATAGTGTCAATATGTCATTGCAGAGATCTAGCCTCAAGAGGCCTTTTCATTATAAGTATGGACCACATGGCGGTGCTGTTTTGAAACCTTTTAAGTACCTTAAAGGCATGGTGCCGATGGCACATACCAAGTTTCGTAATGATACATCAATTCATTTGTAAAGTGTAGCATTTTATATCATAATACTGCATTGTAGTCAATGGAAATTTCATGTTTTGTTCTATTATAGCGCCACCAAGAGGCACAATGATACCATTTTTTGTATATGTCCTCGGAGTGAGCCCATACATGTTTGTGTCAATTTTGGTGAAAATATCTAATTTTGTTTTGGAGTTATAGACATTTATATGAAAAATCACATGAAAAAGGACTGACACCTGACTTTGATTGGATTTTACACCCCCTTACTATCAATATTTTGACATTTGGGCCTTTTAATATTGCTATCGACCTATGTTTTCGAACTTCTGACGCTGGTTTCGTCTCGATCGGAATAGCGGTTTCGAAGATATCAGCTAACGTTTTTTAAGCGCTAAATTGCAATGCTGCACAAACCATAGACCGAAACGTAACAAATCTGGTATTGTTGGACTCGGCAAGGATTCAGGAGACAAAAAAAGTGACTCCCATGAAAATAAGTCAATCTCACCCAGAGTTATATGCATTTGAAGAAAAAAAAATCCACTAGGTGGCGCTGTTTCGAAACTTCTCAGGCTCCTTCAGGGCATCGTGCTGATGACCCATACCGAGTTTTGTAACAATCCACTCATGCAATCATAAAATACAGCATTTTAGCACATAATTCAAAATGTCCGACAGCCAAAATGGCCGATATGGTACAATTGAATTTCAGACGACTCGGCATGCCCCCCTGAATCTAACGAGACCACTTTTATGATTTTTGGACAAAAGGTTCAAAAGTTATAAGCAAAAACAGCCATTTTTTGTATCTCCGGACCAGTAGGTGGTTTTGCGCCGAAACACTGCAGGTTGCCTCAGGTCATGCTTGTGATCAGTGTTGTGCGTGAACGAGTTCAAAAGAACGCGTTCATTGAACACGCTCATTTTTTCGTGAACGTTGAACTGAACGCAACACATTTTTTAATAAAGAACTTGAACGTGAATTAGTTCACATTATGTGTCATGAACGGCAGACATCACTGTAAATGAACGTTGGAATTTGTTTTCCATTGAAAACTGAGTGACATCTGTTTTCTCTTTTGAAACGCAACGAGAGAAAGTTCCTCCCTCCTGTATTCTCGCTGGTGCCGCTTAAATCATGTATCACCAGACAGAAATGGTTTTGACATTGTGTGCGCAATGCATTGCGGGCAACGTAGTGTCCGGCTGAGAATAGTTGAATAGCATACTGGCTTCCGCACAACGTTACCCGTGATGAATTGCAGCAGACTCAGAGCGGGGTAGGCATAGCAACGCCGCGTAGCAGGAAACGACGAGAGCGCGGAGGGCTAGAGGAGCGAGAGAGAGAGACAGACCGAAGACGAGAGTGAGAGAAAGCGCTGCAATTTTAAAAAAATGGCTAGTGGAAGTGATGGCACGGAGACGGACACCGATTCTCCTTATGAACATTTAAAACAATTTTACACTCTTGCAAACCAAGACCCCGACGGTAAATGCTGGTAGATTTCATTGCACTAAGTATAGAACTGGTCTACCTTGTCTGTACTGCTGCAAGTTTCATCACCTAGTAAGAAACCCACAATTGCAGTGTCATGAGCAAATGTCTACAATGAGCAGCTTCAAAGAACGTATAGTGATTTCTAGCTCGTAGTGTGAAAAAAAGTATTTATTTGAATATCTCACGAAAAAAGTAAAATGAACTGAACTTTGAACTAGTTCAGGATTAAAATTGTGAACTTTGAACGTGAACTGTTCACTTTGAGCATGTATGAACTGAACTTGAACTAGTTCAGAAAAGCTGTGAACTGGCACAACACTGCTTGTGATGACGAGTACCAAGTTTGGTTTGAATACGATAAAGCGTTGCAGAGATATTGCCTTAAGTGTGTTTTTGCAAACGCTACTTAAAATTTGTTTGCGCGTTTATCGAAAACGATTTGACGAATCAACTTGATTTGTAAGATTTTTTGTCACCATGGTCTGAAGATGATCTGGTTCAATTTTCGTGAACCAAATCGGATGAACCGTCTAGGACGAGTTCGCAAAAGTAGTTTTTTCGGAAAATTCAAAATGGAGAGAAAATTTTAATGACGGAAAATGACGTCATAGGGTGTAATCGAATCGGCTTCAGCCAAGGAATCATAAAAAGTTACTCCCATGAAAATAAGTCAAGCTCAACCAAAGTTATAAGCATTTGAAAAAAAAAATTCTCCACTAGGTGGCGCTGTTTTGAAACTTCTCAGGCTACTTCAGGGCACCCATACCAAGTTTCGTAACAATCCGTTCATGCGATCATAAAATACAGCATTTTAGCACATAATTCAAAATGGCCGACAGCCAAAATGGCCGATATGGTAATATTTAATATCAGACGACTCGGCATGCCATCCTGAATCTAAGCAAAAACAGCCATTTTTTGTATCTCCGGACCAGTAGGTGGCGCTGCGCCGAAACTATGCATGGTGCCTCAGGTCATGCTTGTGATGACATGTACCAAGTTTGGTTTGAATACGATAAAGCGTTGCGGAGATATTGCCTTAAGTGTGTTATTGCAACCGCTACATAAAATTTGTTTGCGCGTTTATCGAAAACGATTTGACGAATCAACTTGATTTGCAAGATTTTTTGTCAGCATGGTCTGAAGATGATCTGGTTCAATTTCCGTGCAAATCGGATGAACCGTCTAGGACGAGTTCGCAAAAGTAGGTTTTTCGGAAAATTCAAAATGGCGGGAAAATTTTCATGACGGAAAATGACCTCATATGTATATCATATATCAATATCATATATATTGTGCAATCGAATCGACTTGAGCCAAGGAATCAGAGGAAAAAAGGATTTTGTTTCTAGCCCTTATGGTTCAAAAGTTATTAGCATAAACATGAGTGCAACTTTGGACAGGTGGTGGCGCTAGAGGCATTGAGTTAGAGACTCCAAATTTGCTATGTTGACACTTCAGACTGTCCTCTATGAGTGTGCCAAATTTCATAATAACCTTCGGTGCTTGGCCCCTAATAATAAGAACGGATACGGTTTCAATAGGTGCCTTCGCACCTTCGGTGCTTGGCCCCTAATTAAATAAAAAAAAAAAATCACAGTGTGACATGCATGTGACGCTCATTTGCAATCATGCCACCGGCCTCGCACCGTTCTCTCACAGCTATCACCCACCCTGCTCTTCACACACAGAGACTCAGTTTCATGTCAGAGTCAAGTATGATCTTACCCCAGTGTCTCCAGTTTACAGTGAGGATTCTCCAGTCCAGCAGAGAGCAGCTTCACCCCTGAGTCTCCTAGATTATTCCCAGACAGATGCAGATCTCTCAGGTGTGAGGGGTTTGATCTAAGAGCTGAAGCCAGAGCAGCACAACCTTCATCTGTGACACCACACTTACTCAACCTGTAGAGAATAATGACACACATTAAGTCTATATCCAAAGCTAAACATGACCACTTAAACAAAATGAAAAAATAACAATGCTGTCAACATGAAAAATATATAAATACTCATTAGTTCATGTTGTTAAAATTAGGGATGCACCGAATGCAGATTTTTGGTGTTCGGCCGAATACCGATTCCACTGGTTAAAATTCGGCCGAATCCAAATCCGAAACTGAATACCGAATCCTACTCCCATCCTCAGTCCATTATCACAGTAAACACATTAAAAAAGTAAACAACGTCCACAGCAGTGAAGGGATGCTATTTACCATTTAACCGTTAACCGAGAGTAAGAACTTTATCCAATTAATACTATCAGTTAAACGGTTTAAATGTTTTTAACGCTTTTTATTTTTATTTTTATGCATCTGTATGCATGAGTGTGTGTCTGTGTGTGTGCGTGTGTGTGTGTGCGTGCGTGTCCATGAGTGCATATGTGCGCGTTTGTTTGTGATTGTTTGTGTGTGTGTGTCTGTGTCCGTGAGTGTGTGTGAGTGCGCATGTGTGTGTGCGTGCATGTGTGACTGTGTGTGTGTGTGTGTGAATGTGTGACTGTGTGTGCGCATGTGTGACTGTGTGTGAGAGAGAATGTGTTCATGAGTGTGTATGTGACTGTGTGTGTGTGTGTGTGTGTGTGTGTGTGCGTGCGTGTCCATGAGTGCGTATGTGTTTCTGATTGTTTGTGTGTGTGTGTGTGTGTGTGGGTGTATGTTTGGGTGTGTGTGTGAGAGTGTGTGTCCGTGAGTCCGTATGTGCATGTTTGTTCGTGAGTGTTTGTGTGTGTGTGTGTCCATGAGTGTGTGTGTGTTTGTGTCCGTGAGTGTGTGTGTGTGTGTCTAACTGTTGGTGAGTTTTTGTGTGCGTGTGTGCGTGTGTGAGTGTGTCCGAACACATTTCCATTTTCATTTTAGGCAAATATTCATGACCTAACCTTCCATGAAACGTCTGTGTGTAAAATAAGAATAAAATCCATGTTCAAATGTCAAATCACAGCATATCTGAACTAATTAACGACAAGCTCTGTGGTTTAATACACAATAAACGCTGACACACCAGTGAGACGGTCAGATAAAACACTGACCCTAGCAATGGATGAGCACACATCAATGGGAGGCAACAATGATAAATAAGTGAATAAAAGTGTCCAGTAACACTGACAGGAACTTCACAAGGTGGCAGTGCCAGAGACAAACTTTAGGAACACAAAACTGGGCAACTAAGAAGATTTTACAACAGCTTTGCCTCCTATTGACCATCATCTCACTGGAAAACCATCAGTCATTAACAAGATAACGGCCCTATTTGAGTTCCCCAAAAACAGCCGAGTTTATGTTTGAACTTCTGCAGTTTACACCGATACAAACTGCGACTGCCAGACGTTCCCCAATGCCAGGGGCAGAAATGAACTTTTCCATTACGGGGCTCTTTGCGATTGATTTCCAGGAGCATTTTATTCATTTATAAGTGCAGTTTTGAATGATTACCTGTGTTGTCGTTTGTCAAATTCTTCAATGTAACCAATGACTTAAATCAATCAGAATACTATATAGACTGTTAACAATAACTAAAGCCATCTTTACATTGCAAAGGTGGAACAGAAGCTGCATCTGAAATAGCATAAATGTTTATTTACAGACGGTTTAATGTTACTCAAATTATAAAATGAACATTTATGCTATTTAAGATGCAGCTTCTGTTCCACCTTTGCAGTGTAAAGATGGCTTTTAAAGACGTTATATTCTGACTACACAGATAAAACAAACATTTATGAATTATTTTAAAGGTGTCATGAACTGGCTTTTTTATTTTTTAAAAGGCCATCGTTTGCTTAGGTCTATTTTTATTACCACAAAA